>VUQJ01032039.1:0-18025 GCA_015108635.1 Andinoacara biseriatus | reverse complement strand
TAAAATAAATTTTTATATATATATATATATATATATATATATATATATATATTCAATTTAGTACTCTATTAGTGTGATATGGTACTATGAGGTCTTTACCTATAATATTAAGTACATCATGTGAGTTCTGATTCAAGGGCTTGTATGTGAGGAGAAGGATTTTAAATTCTATTCTGGATTTAAAGGGAGCCAATGAAGAGAAGCCAATATGGGAGAAATCTGCTCTTCATGGACAGATAGATCTGAGTATCATCTGCATAACAATGAAAATTAATGCAATGCTTTCTAATCATACTGCCTAAGGGAAGCATGTATAATGTAAATATAATTGGTCCTAGCACAGAAGCCTGTGGAACTCCATGTAAATGGGGAGTCTTCTTCACACACTAAGGTCGATTATGAACAAATTGCAGTCTGTTAGATAAGATTCAAACCATCGCAGTGCAGTACTTTTAATACCTACGACATGCTCTAATCTCTGTAATAAAATGTTATGGTCAACAGGCCCATAATGGGAGTTTGTTGAGTACGATAGCACTGATAGAAGCGAGTATCTCATTGTGGATGATGACAAAATGTGTGGAGCACTTGTCAAGAGGAAAACCACCAACTTCAAGGTTCTCCTGAGCAGCGAACATGGCGGCTGGAGAAACTCCTCTGACCTACACAGTAAATTACGACCTAAGCTGACCTGCACCTCTCGAGAAATGTAACTACCTGCAATGATGTGATTAACCTCTTCACCTTCTGGAATGGATGTGAAGGAATGAACAAAGTGAAAACGTCACCATTTCCTGTGACCTAGCAATGATTTGTCAAACAGGCTCCAGATTTCTTAGGGGGGCAAGCTGTGAATCCCACCGGCACCACTGAGCTACTGCTTCATCTTACAGCGCCAAATGTAACAAACCAAAATCGAATCCACCGTACCTGCTTCTGCAGCTGCGTCACTCCTTTCTTTCTTCTCTTCATCTCGCACTTTCCTCTGCTCCTCCTGCTTGATGGAGCCCACGTTCTCCTCCACAGACTGACCATGTTTGAGAGGGTTCTCCTCGTTCTCATCTTGGCTCCTCTCTGCAGTCGCCACAGCTGCTTCTAAAGAGGAAGCAGCTGAAGCTGCAGGGACAGGGGTGGGAATGCTTTCATCCTCTGGGGTGGTCTCAGCAGTCAGTGAGGTCTCTAAAGATCAACAGACTTTAGGTTCAACGAACCCATCTGGAAAAAGTCTGAAGAAAGAAACGGATAAGTTGGCGTGTTTAGCGTACCTGTCTGAGGTGTGGTGCCAGGCTCAGCTGGCCTGGGTTCAGATGTTGCAGGGTCAGCTTGTGAAGTTGGTGATGGGGACACAGCAGCACCGGGGACCAGATCAGCTGTTACATCAGAGGTGAGCTCATCAGGCTGCTGCAGAGTTGCTGTCACCTCCATGGCTGCACTCTAGAAGCAGAAAACAAGAGACAGCACATAATGTCATCGCCCCGCATGGTTATTACTATAACCAAATGTAATCACATTACAATTACAGAACAAGTCCGGTCCGTCTCCAGGAGGCAGCCCTGATAGCAGGGAACCGCTCCACCAGGGCCTCCACCCTGCACACATGCACTTGCCCCCTATGACGCCTCCTGTGGGTGGTGGGTCTACAGGAGGGCCCGGCCACCAGACGCTCTCCCTCGTGCTCCCTCCCCAGGCCTGGCTCCGGGGTGGGGGGGGTAACCCCATCTTGGGCAGAGTGAACTATTCCCTTGATGGCAAACCCACAGGGGTCAAACCCACAGGGGTCAAACCCACAGTAAAGAATTACAGTTCAGTAATGATGTAGAAGAACCTGCATGAGAACATAGTGACACACGGTTCACGGGTTCTGGAAAATGTTTGCTGGATATTGAGTTCTAATGTGGATTTCTTTTTGGTTTCACTTTTGCCGCCTTCCCATCAGTACCTGCTCAGAGCGGGTTTGTTTTGGTTCCATTACAACGGAGGACCACCTCAGTGAGGTCAGCTGAGGTTTCCTGATGCAATTTGTACGAGGCTTAAAGTGTGTTAGCGTTTGTCTACACTGCAGTGTCGCACTCGCACCCGTGAGCAGCCATTGGCTCAGAGACCATCAAGCACAGAAATGTCTGCACCCCCCTCCAGGATGGAGGGACCTACGACTGAAACGTCTTCAGTCACAGGTAATAATGCTGAGGAGGATAAACATTCGCATGCAGCCGTGTGGAGGCTGAGTATACCTCTGCAGTGTCCTGTTGGACAGACGTGGGCAGGCTCCCCCCCCCCTCTGAGGTCTCCATTGGAAGATCAGCCACATCTCCAACTTCATCCACTGTCACAAAGTCGCTCATGTCAAACGGGAACTCACTGAGCTCCTCACCCTCCTGATGTCATGCAGCACAAAGGGACAGAATTATTAATCCCACAGTGACACCCACAGCTTCAACCCGCCTGTGTCTGCTCACCGTTCTGCTCTCAGCCTCCACGCCGCGCTCTTCATCCCTTCTGTAGCTTTGCCTGGATCCCTCCGACCTGAAGGATGATCTTGAGCCTGATGGAGTGTCACCGTAGGCTCTCTTCCTCTCCCTCCTCTCTCTCTCCCTCCTCTCCCACTCCCTTCTTTCCTCCCCCCTCCTCTCCCTCTCCCTCCTGGATTTTTCTGTCCTTTCCCTCTCTCTCTTGGCTCTCTCCTCCTTCTCCCAGGCCCTTCTTTCCCTCTCCCGCTCCCTCCTCTCTCGCTCCCTCCCCTCCTTCTCCTTTCTTGCCTCCTTCTCTTTTTTCTCCTGCCTCTTCACCTCTCCTTCCTCCTCTGTGTTGCTCTTGGTTAGCTCTTTTGTCTCCTCTGCTGCTTTTGGGTCCAGCTCTGCCTCCGTCTGTTCTTTGCCCTCTTCTCCACTGGGGGGTGCTGCTCTGTTGTTGGTCCTTGTTCTGCACTCCACAAGCAATGCCTTAACCATGGCTTGAGTTACCTGGTGAAACCACAATGCCAGTGTGCTGCAGGTTTACAGGAGATCTACAAGACTTATTTATATTTTTTACTGTATTATTTAATTACCTTGGGTAGTTGTGTCGTCGTGGTCTCCTGAGGAGCAGCTCTGCCATCGAGGCCGGGGGGTTCTGACTCTTCTCCAGCAGCAGATTGGTCAAGTTCAGCTGCAGCAGCGTTGCTCTCCTCTGTGTTGATGACCGCGTCAGCACTCGATGTTTCCATTGTGTCTGCTTCATGTTTATCCTCCAGTGGAGCGTCACAAACCGCGAGCTCGTCTTTCTCCATGATGTCCTCTTTGCACCCTTTTTCTTCCAAACCTTCATCTTCAGCTGTTTCCTTGCTGGTCTTCACCTCAGCATCATGATCTTTCTCTAACCTCTCTGCAGGAGATTCTGCTGCTTCCACTCTACCTGCAGCAGCTGTTTGGCCTCCTTTGCCGTTTACATGTGCGTCCTGCAGGCACATGCAGATTGGGTTGAATTAATCAGGTGATTGAGAAAAGTCTGCAGTAAGTGTAAATGGGTGTCACCTTAACTATAACTAAAGATCAACGTTACTGACCTCAGATGGTTCGTGATAGGCAGCGATGACTTTAGTCTGGGCACTGGCTTTGGGGTCAGGCTTGCGGGAGAAGAACAGCGGGTTGCTCTGGATTACGCACGGAAACGTCTGGAAGCGTTTGTACACGGAGAGCGCCATGGCTGCAGTCGCCATCTCACAAATGACCTGAGCAGGTAGAGGAAACAGAACGCCAGCCAAGAGTGATTGATTTTTGTAAACAGAGAGGGGACACGATAGATTTTTATTAAAACTATAAAAGTAACCAGCGCAGCCACAATGACGTCACCCTCTGCACCGACAGGCTGCAGAAAAAACCTGTAACTGTGCGTTTAAAGTTGTGTGTCTGTGGGGAGGACGTGGCACAGGCCTCACCGTGCTGCTGAGCACAAGCGTCCTGATGACGGTTCCAAAGCGTCGCACCAATTTCTGGACCTCTGAGGAACCGTACGCCGTGTTGGGAACATTACTGATGACCAAAAGGCTGTTCCAGCCGACCGGAGCTCGACTCTCCTGCAACATTCAGCAACATTGAGGTTATTGCTAACCAGCAGAAAAGGTAGTGATCTTGAGTTAGCATCATTTATTTCATCATATTCTGAGATGTACTCACTAATGGATCCACTGATCCCATCAGAAGATTGTAGAGGGCCACCTGTGTGGAGAGTGTGGTTAGGCACTGCTTGGAGAAACCAAAGCTGGAAAACTGCTGCACACCTAAAGCTCTGGATGCACAGAGGAGAGTCCTACCGGGGTGCTGAGGCTGATGTGCTGCTTGAGGAGGACCAGCTTCACCTCAAAGTCTTTAATCTTGGCCGGCATGAACATGTGGACTTTTACGATCTCCTGAGCAACCTCCATGTCTGCCACTGACACCAGAACCTAACACACAGAAAGAAGGTTCTCAGGAAGTTAGGGTTAGCTTTAATATCCATCCTCTTATCCTGCTCAGAGCCTGTGCCAGCTGACGCAGGGCGAGGGGCACACCTGTACAGGTCACACAGACACAACCACTCACACCTGTGTGCAATGACCAGGTAACCTGACCCCACTAACTGCATGTGTTTGGATTGTAGAGCCACACGGAAAATATTCTGCACGCAGGTTAATTATATTAAAACTGAAAATACACTCTGTATAAACACAAGCTCAATATTAAATTGTAGTTCAAATATTTAAGACATGTGACCGCCGACAGGACTACCTGCCCTGCTGCAGCTCTGTGAAGGAGCTGGACTCCTCAACAGTGCAATCAAAACACAATCATAATAATGATGACAAAAACTAAACGTTAATCAGTCGCACGCACAAATCTAATCGCTACAGCAAATCTGTGGGAAACAGATTTCAGGATCTTCAGTTCCTCAGTGAGGACTTCCTTCAGCTGCAGCTCACAGGTACGAACCTTTCCCATCTGCGCTGCCAGGATGATGTCAGAGGGAGTCCCGAAAGGCTGAATCAAGTTAACGATGTCGCTCTCTGACCAGCCGCTCTCAGGAAGTCCTGTGATCAACAGCCTGCCCTTCTGTGAGAGACAACACACACTCTGATAAGGTCTGAATACCGATACACTGTTTAATGATGTGAGCTTCAGTGTGTGTCACACACACCTCATCTGAAGCCTTCTGGTTAGCATCACCTTCTGCAGCCGGGAGTCATGGGGAGGAAAAACACAGTATGAGCTCATAGACGAGGCTTTGCCTGCAGATACAGCTCAGCTGATCATCAGCTGATCAGCTGCATGTTCTTCATCAACTCATCTGGACCCACACAGACGCCAGAGGAGGTCATATTGTTTTTGTGAGACTTTTGGATCATGTGTTTGTGCTACTGCTGAATTCTGTTATCTTGTGTCACTGTCACACAGTCATCTACTAATCCAAAGGTTGGTGGTTGGATCCCTGGCTGCTCCGGGAAGCTGGAGTCGCTCCTGATCACAGTGTGAATGTGTGTGACGGTCCATTCACCATCAGGTTCTGGTTATAAGTATTTCTAATAAACTACCAGATGAGACTGGCTCATGATCCTGCTGGTACTCCAGAGGTTTCCTACCTGTGCCAGCTGCACCTCTGCCCCGTCCCACACAAGGTTTGCTGTGAATGGAAAACAGTCACAAGTTATCCGAAGACCTAATAACAGCATTAAAAACAGGAAAATCCTTATTGACAAACCTGCTGTGAGGATCAGACTGCTCTGCTTCAGGTCTCTGTGGGAAAGAAGGAAGCCAATTAAGACAGAACTTTATCAATCCAGAGCTGGAAATCATTTTGACACAGCCTCATCTCCCTGTTAACAAGCTATAGGTGGGGAGGTCAACTCCACACCTGCACTTATTTACACATTCCAGTTTCCAGCGCTTCATTATTCACTGGGCCCAACAAAGTGTCTCTCAGCTGATTTATCGGCTCCTGCATCTTCTGCACACGAGCAGGAAGATGAAGTGACTGGGGTGAGACGGATCACTCAGGATCTTCCCAACCTTATTACACAGCAGTCTGAGTGCTCGGAGTATTTAACCCACAGGAGTCCCCGTGTCCTCCAGGAGGGCAGGGCGCAGCCCGTTAGTGTCCCTGCAGTTTTTTTTGCATTTTTTAAAAAGTCTTAATGGACTTTTTAAAGGATTTTTATCACACTATTAAATCCTTCCTTTTCATATATAAATCATTCCCTTGTGGTCTGTATAAAGCAGAGCTGCAGCTTTGGTCTAAATTCCTCGTCTTTGCAGCTCCACAAACCCTCTGTTACACCTGAGGCTCGTCTTAGAGCAGCTGGTTTTGGTCTCTTTAAATGTGAATGAGACAGTTCAGGCCCCGCCCCCCTCCAGCTCGCAGAGTGTTCCACTGCGTCCCATTTGGCCATTTTTGTAGTTTGACAGCAGCGATACGATTAGCTACCGGCAGAGAAACAAGAAGAACTTTCCCCACTGATGTGAGGACATTTCTGAGAAAAAATGTGCAGGTGGAGGATCCGGAGGGCCCCGCCCTCACTGTCTGTGGGCGGTCTGTCAGCCAGAGCCAATCACAGGTCAGTCAGCCAGAGCCAGTCACAGGTCAGCCAGTCAGAGCCAATCACAGGTCAGCCAGTCAGAGCCAATCACAGGTCAGCCAGCCAGAGCCAATCACAGGTCAGCCAGCCAGAGCCAATCACAGGTCAGCCAGCCAGAGCCAATCACAGGTCAGCCAGTCAGAGCCAATCACAGGTCAGCCAGTCAGAGCCAATCACAGGTCAGCCAGTCAGCTTCTTGACAAGAATGCTCAGCAGAATGGTGTTAAAAGCTGAGCTAAAATGAACAAAAAGCTGCTTCCACCTGATGTTCCTGCAACTGGAGCAGCTGGTGTCGGAGTGCTGGGAAGCTGGAGGAGCAGGCAGACCTTTGCCCTCACACGTGCATGTACCTTGGCTACTGAAGCTGTGATCTGCTGGTCTCTGATGGAGAGGCTGGTGGAGGAGGCAAGAGCCTGGGCATCTTCAGCCTTTAGCATACACACAGAGGCCTGTAACAGCAGACACACACAGTGAGCTCACAGATCACAGCTACACTGACACACACACACACACACACACACACACACACACTCAGCTGCGTTTACTCACTTTAATCATTTGTTTGAGCAAACAAAAACAGAAAAATAAACAAAGTAAAGCATCAGTGACCCTGATGTGACACTTTAACCTTCTGTCCGTGGCCCTTCTCGCTCTCCTCACAGGACGGCATGAGGATCACATTATTGATCTTTCCGAAGGACCCGACCAAATCAGTGACCTCTTGCTCCGAGGCGTCCTCTGGGATGCCCGTCAAATAAACCAGACGATCTGCAACGGACGAGTCCTGCGAGGGTGGAATCGCTGTTTTCTTCTTCTTCTTGGCCGGTGGAGGTTTGGCAGACTTTAAAAGAGGAAAAAAGCAGGAGCCTGAAGGTGAAATGAGGCAAAGTGACCCATACATGAATGAAGGAAAGACTTTCCTGACTTTCCTGAAGCTCCTGATGGAATGACATTAAAACCTACTTTGGATTTTAACAGTGAGCTAATATTTGATCATTTTCTCTGAGACTTGGAGAGGACTAGCTGTTATTAGGGTGCACACTGATTGGGAGCACGTTAATCAGCTGTGATTCCATCATCCCGCAGCTCCGTACCATCACCATCATTCATGTGATTCCTCAGGATTGTACTGCAGCCATTCCCAAACCTTTAATGACAGCTCTGACTGTTAAAGGCTGACATTCCTTCCTTCTTCTCTCCATTAAGTCGCCCTCAATGAGCGCCACCACCGCACAGAAAGTGGCGCTGTGCACATGAGTTCTGAGAGAGACTTTCAGTGCCAGTTTGGACCCATTCATATGAATGAGTGAATGTGTCCAAACCTTTTATAATCTTAATATTTATCCAACACACACACACTGATTCCATGTAGTTACTGATATGAAAGTGTGGCCTGGTGGCTTCTTCACAGCTAAAATAAAGAGTATGAATAAAGGCGACGTGGCTCTGCCTCTTACCATCTTAGCAGTCTTGGCTCCAGGCTTTGTGACAGCCTTTGGACCTTTGGCGGCGGGCTGGGATGATCCATGTTTGGATCTGTGACCCCCCGCGGATGCAGACAGATCTCGGCTCTTGTCAGTGGAGTATTTGTTTGGACGCTTCACAGCACTGCGGGAAAAACTCGCTGAACACGAGTCAGGTGCAAAGAGAGGGCAGGAAATGTTATCAAATGCATGATATCAAACTTCAGAAGCTCCCAGTGTAGAAGGCTTTAAAAAAACTGCTCAATACTGTTATGCACATGGGAACATGCACACTGAGGAAGTACGATGAGCCCTCACCGTGATTTAGGCTAACAAACAAACCCACTCAGGCCTACTAACCTGCTGAAACCCGGTCCCTCCTCGCGGTCCAGTACCCTCTGAAGGACGAGGAGCCTCGGTGCAAATGAGAGGGACTGTGAGAGCCAGAGCGGTGGTGCTCAAACTGATTCCTGCGTTCTACATAGAAAATGAATATCACAGAGTTCAGAATTGTGTATATAATAAGCACAGTGTGTTTTCCTGATCTGAGTCCAATGCAGTGTTCCCTATTTAAAAAGGTCCAGAGCACACCTGCAGTCAAAGGCCTCATTTTAAAGCCACAGGCTGCAGCAGATCTTATATGTGAGTGTGGTGGTTCGTCTGTGGATGTAGGAGATGAAGCTCTTTAACACATGCACGAAGAACACAGCAGAATACCAGGACTCACATTTAAAGTTTAGAATCAGAAAGCTGGCATTTACCATCAGAGCTTTATAAGCCTGAGAGGCCCAAACTTGTGAAAACACAAGACCACACACACACACACAGACCCACACAGTTAAGTGGTCACAGAATAAGCCACAGTACCACAGTGTGGGTGTCTGCTAACTGGACTTGACCCTGAATTAGCCCTGATGTCTCCATCCACGAGTGGGAACATTAGAAAAGGTGCTGCCTGAGTGTGTGCGGGTGTGTGTGTGTGTGCGCGTGACTCGAACCAGATGCCTTAAGTTAAAATATCAGTTTAGGGTATTTGAGGGGAAGGAGTCCGCCGGCGCAGCACCAAAGACGGCGGTGCGAGTTGAAGCTTGAAGGATCTGAAATGTGCACGAGTTGTGTTGTGGAGTTCGTGCGGTGGGGCTCGTTTTTGATGTAATAAATCTAAAGTTCGTTTTTCAACTACACAGTTTGACACAGAACCTGAAGCTGCAGAGGGTGCACATTGATTACACAGTGTAAGAAGTGCACATCAGCTTCCCCACAAAAGGACTCACACCTAGCTTGCAGCACGTGTTGTACCTGTGTCAGGCTGGTGCCGTGGGTGACCGTGGGGGGAACTGGGTCTCTTCTGAGGCCCGTAGGAACGACTGTCCACCCGACGTTTCCTTGGAGGAGGACTTGGAGAACGAGAGCGAGATATGGAATGGGATGGAGAGTGATCCCTGGGATCCCACAGAGCCCGACTGCCATATCGCCCACTCCGACTATAAAAAAAACAAAAAACAAACTGAATTGGAGATTTTGGAGAATCAGCTGCAGCTACATCGTGCATAAACATGTCTGCTGATGGGGGGGGGGTCACAGCTACAGGAACACCACGACTGCTGTAACTGTCTCTCTGTAACGCTGCAGCAGCAAACGATTCATTTAGAGGCTTTTGAACATGTTAATCCTGCTGCGCCACAAACAGACTGCTCAAACTGATGAACTTCTGCTCTCAGTGGACAGCAGACACATGGAAGAGGACAAGTGGGAATAATTAAGAAAACTGCTCAGTGACACCATCGAGTTATGTGGAGTCATCTGACAGCCCCCCCCACTGACTAAAAACAGATTATTGGAAACATGAGACCCACTGACCTTGGCAGATTTGGTTTCCAGTCAGGGTACCTTCAGAGAAACACACAAACACCTGTTAGTACACAACAACACCTTCACAACCTGCTGCTCAACAAGCAGCGGCACACAAAGACATTCTTTTCACTGAGATTACAGTCAGGGACGAAAATGTTGGCACACCTGAAATCGTTACAGAAAATGAAGGATTGCAATTGCACATCCTTTTTTATGCACATATTTATAATAATAATAATAATGCCTTAGACTTATATAGTGTTTTTCAAGGTAATTATAGAGGCTTTACAGTTTCGTGCACTGCTCATTCACCCTCGGTGGTGGTAAGCTGCCAGTGTAGCCACAGCTGCCCTGGGGCAGTCTGACGGAAGCGTGGCTGCAAATCCGCGTCTACGGCCTACGAACCATTTCCTTTGTGTGTTTTGGAACAACACAAAAAAAAACAAACAGAGAAAATAACCTCAAAATTCATTTAATTCTACGCAAAACTCCAAAAGTGGGGCGGACCAAATTACCGGCACCCTCAGCTTAATATTTGGGGCGTGGCTGTAGCTCAGGAGGTAGAGCAGGTCACCTACCATTCGGAAGGTTGGCGGTTCAATTCCTGGCTGCTCCGGGCCACATGCCAAAGTATCCTTGGGTAAGATACTGAACCCAAAGTTGCTCTTTGACATACGAGTGTGTGTGAATGTTGGACAATAAGCTCAGCGCTACATAAGAACTAGTCCATTATTGATTTACACCCTTAGGATAAAATCAATCTCTTCCTATAACCATCAGCGAGCTTTCTTCAAATGTGGCCGGATAGTTGGTGCTGACACTGATGCAGCCTGAGCCTGCATTGGAACTGTTTATCCACCATCCGGATTATCCTGCTCTGCAACCTTTCATCAGTTTTTCTCTTCCATCCACGTCCGGGGAAGTCAGCTACAGCGCTGTAAACTTCGTGATTACGTTGCACCGTGGACAAAGGAACATCGAGATCTCTGCAGATGGAGATCGTTGATATTTTTCCACAGTGTTGGTTCTCAAGTCCTCAGACAGTTTAGTTTATTGTGGCACACACAGACACACAATGCACACACTGAATCATATATATGGTTTCAGGTGTGATTTTTATATTGCCCACACCTGTTACTGCCACAGGTGAGTTTAAACAAGCATCACATGCTTGAAACAAAGTGGACAAAAATTCTGCCCGGCCCATTTTTGGAGTTTAGCATGAAATTGTATAAATTTGTATTTTTCCAACACACACAAAGGAAATAAACATGTGCATAACAAAAAATAAGTAAAATATTTGTAATTAATTCCAGTTGTATGCTCATCCCTCTGCTGCTGATCCTCATTTCACCAAAATTCAACCAGTCATTCTTTGTTGGCGGTGCCATCTAAGAGGAACCACTGCAATAAGTGAATGAACAGAGGTGAAGGAGACTATGGTCCTGCAGAGGTCTGTGGCGTCACTCATGGAAATAATACTGTGTACAGCTAATGCTAATGCTAATGGAAAGCTGCACTGAAGTCAGTCTCACAGTGCAGACGGGGTTAGGCATGCCAAACACAATGCCAAGTAAACCTGATTCAGTTTGACGGCAGCAGCACAATAAAGTGTTCTCACTTGTTGCGCAGGTCCCTGCAGGCCGCTGTGTGGCTGACAGTGTTAACATGTTCAACCCAGTCCTGAAAAACAAAACAACACGGAGAGAAGCTTCATAACACAAAGACTCACACAGAACGCTAACACAGAGAAATGTCGGTAAAGCCTCAGCTCTGTGGGTCAGTCACACAGACGCTGGCAGGAGTCGGATCAGCTCTTTGCTGGCTGCGCTGTTCTATTTTCATCTAATTACTCATTTTCACCATGACAAAATTTTCATCTCCGGCACGGAAAATGTTGATGAGACCGATCCAGGGTCTCAGAGGGACCAATCTGTTTCCTGTGCTGTCACATCCTGTGATGGAGGACACGATTAGACACAAAATAAAACAGATTAATATGTTTTTAGAAGTTCAGAGAGGAACACCTTCCAGAGCATTACCAGGAACAAAACTGTCATATATTGAAAATGGTTTGTGTCTTTAACAATTAGGACTTGTGGTCTAAACTGTAATTACAAAGCTGATCATGAGGAATTACAGACACTGTAATCAGAGTACAAAACAAATTTGAAACTTAAATATTTCAGTGAAAACACCATCTGATGGAAACGCAGGTTTATGTTACAGGAGTTACTGCTCAACTTTAAGCATTTATTATCCTCCAGTATTCCTGGTGAGTTCTTAAACCAACTTTTTAATTTATTCAGTGTGAAAAAGTGATTCCAGTCATATGAAGCAACTCACAGCCAATTTGATCCATTTCAGTGAAAAGCAAGAGGAAATGAGCAGGATTAGGTGACGATCAGGAAACATGGATGTTATTTTTATTTCATTTCGTTGTAATTTAAACAGGATTCTTACACATTGTGATAGTGGATAAAACGTTTGCCTGATCTGATGGTGATGATTTATAGAGTTTGTGTAGTGACACATTTCGGTTAAGAAACAGACGATTCTTCTGCCGTAGTGGAAACCTTTAATTTCAAGCTCAAGTCATTTACTTCACCAGGCAGCCGTCTCCTCAGCTCAGCCTGAAGGACGAGCAGCGGTCTCAAACCCCCGGCCCGCGGGCCACTTCCAGCCCACCTGTTTCCGGCCTGCTATTTCCTGTCAACAGTATAATACAATTTGGCCCTTTAAGTTACTTTTTTAAAATTTCACTTTCCCCTCCGATCAAGAAAACCATTTCTGGTGTCATTTAAATCAGAGCTCCCGGCCCGTGGGTCATTTGGTGCCAGGCCACACTCAAACAATAAATTACATTATTTCTGTTTTATTTAGTCTGAATGACATTTTACTTTGAAAATTCCCTCCCTCACATCCATCTATAACTCAGTTTTGACGTGCGTCACATGATTTGTTACCGCTGAAATTGAACTCACAATCTTCACTGGTTCCCGTGTCTGTTCAGGCCGTTACACACCGCACGACTAAATTTGGTGTTTCGTGCGTTAAAACTATTTTTCGGACTCGATTGTTCTCAATGCAGCCGTTCACACCGACCGCGTCATTCTGCACGACGAATTTGCAGCATTTTCCGAATCAAGTTCAATTTAACTGAACAGATCCGACCAATCAGAGCGCTGCATTTAGCAACATGTGAGCTTATGGCTCAAAACGCACACCAATAAACGGAGGAAACAGTGATGTGGGAACAGTAAAATCATACAATTTTTACCTCAGACACACACACACAAGCTGCTCCGGGCCAGTCGGCTCGCAACGTGTCCGTGTGTAACGGCCTTGTAACGCTGGTTTAAAGCGCTTTGTGTGTTCATCTACAGTAGAAGCGAGCTGTATAAGAACTAGGCCGTTTAACATTGATATTTAACAATAGCGGACAGAGCAGGCCCTTTTCCCACCCACGGGTTCTGGTGCCAGCATTCGAACCTTTCAGTGTTTTTCCACCATGAACACAGTCGGCGCTTGGCCGAAAAACGGGTTCTCCCAAGTTTGGGCCCTTCGGCTTCCGTGTCCAGACGAGGACCCGCCCACGCTCATACGTGAATGAGCAGTTCACGAGCGCGGTGGAAACACAGGCTCCTTCTTGAGCGTTTCACCGGTTTCGCTGAAATCAGCACTGGCACGAGCACCGGCACCTCGCCGGTGGGAACGTGGTAACAGTGAGGCGGATCCAGCCAAGACATGCAGAGAGGATGTTACTCATGTTGATGGCACGAGGACGCCGCTGATATCGTTTCAGTGGGTTTGCATTTATTATTATTTTTATGCCAGATGTATCAATTATTTTGTTGGATTTATCTGCTGAAAAGAAGAGTTTATCTGCCTGCATTGCTGTGCTGACAGGGCCAGCAGTGGCCCCCAGGTCATCTGAGTTTGAGACCCCCGTTCTAAAGTAACAAGGAAATTTATCTATTAGGGGAGATGCTGCAATTTTGCTTTCCTAACACTGTCCTTCACGGGGCTTTGCCATCATTCGTGTCCTGTCACCAAATAGTCGACTAAAATTCGATCAATCAGAAGAATGTTAGTCAGGAAGTTCGCAGGAAGTGGAAACACTGTCCCATTTATATGGCTGCGCCTCCTTCTTCACTGTTGTTAAGACCTAATGTTATTAACTCCACACTGCTTCTTTTGCTGTTAGCAACATTTGAAGGCCTTCAGCTGCGACTACAGCTTACATCCAAAATATGGATCATAAATATCTGGTCTAATTCCTTTAACGTTCATTAATAAAAACTCATCTCTGTATGCGGGAAAAACTGTCCACAAAAGACAAGAACAGCCTGACAGCTGCCTGGTGAAGACTACTGTGGACTACAGTTTATCACTGAAGATATTCTTTTTGGAAAACTGTTGGACACTGGTACAAGTGCATTCACGATGGCACTCACCTTTTCCTGGTCACACAGTATGTGGCATAGGGAGCAGGTATGGGGATACACCTTTGGAGACACAGCTGAGAAATCATTTATCATGGTGGGTGTGGGTAGCTTCTTGCTGCTGCTGTGTGGTTTTGAGCCACATGAAGAGGACAGAGACCGTCTTGAAGAAGCCTCGCTCCGTGTTTCAGATGATGGCCTTTGCTTGGTCCGGTCACGCCTGTAGTCTCGGTCGAGATCGCGGGATTTGGGTGATGGTGAAAATTGCTTCCCCGGTGAATGACTGCTCTTGCGCTGGGCGCTGTTTGCCCTGCGATAGTCGCTGTCTCCGTGCTTGCTTGGTTCAGTGTGTTCCAAATGAACCTGCCGCCTTTCAGTTTTATCGACTTTTGAAGTTGATGAAGACGATGCTGGGTACATTTTAACTGTCCGTTCAGTGGACAGAGGCTCTCTTTTGAATGTCTCCATGTTGCTGCTGTCGTCCTTTGATCGGCTGGCGTGACCATAGTCAATGACTTTGCCAGCGGTTTGAGTAACGGTAAGAAGGCTGGGCACTTCTGGGGACTGTGAATGTGCCAGTTGAGAAGAGCAGGAAGTAGGCAGCAGCATATCGTGGGTGCTGTGTGAAAATGACGATGAGGAGGAGGTGGGCGTCTTCTGTTTGCCTGACTTGTTGATTTGGATGTCACGGAGTATAAACGGTAAAGTATCTGGGGTCAGCTGATCATCGGGGTAGTGACTCAAGACTTCTAAGTCCTCGTTTGAAAGTCCAAAACTAGCCAAGATGCTTCCTGCACTCTCTGGTGTGTATAAACTCTGACCCTCCCCACTGCCACCATGGGTATGCTGAGCTGGGGTCAAAGGAGATTCCCTTAGAGAGGGAATCCAGTTTGGGAGTCTTGCTCCCATTTGGCTGCTCTGAGGCTGTTGTGGTCCTTGGTGTTGCTGTGACTGGTGACCAGCAGTAGGTGGAGGACCAGCAAACAGTTTCGATGGAGGTGGGTAGCTTGCCCAGTCTATTCCCTGCTGGCTGCCAGGCTGATTTTCAGTGGGGAGGGATAATGGGTTAGCGCTAAAGCTTCCGTGTTGGCTGATCCCAGAACCTTGGTTATGGTGTGGATTTAGTGGGGTCACGTGATCAATCTGGCGGTGGTCCATGTCCCTGGCACCCCGAATTGCCAGTGCAGACTCCAGCTCATCTGGGAGCTGGGTAGGGCGAGGAAACTGAAAACCCATCGCCTGCAGAGCAGAGTGAGTTTGATGTTGATTTGGAGGCGGCTGGCGAGGCGGTGGCCTGGGCCCATTAGAAAATGACTGCGAGCCCTGTGACGGGGGGTGCTGGCGATACATGGCAGCAGACGGACAAGGCCGCGTAGTTCTGTAGGTTTTACCACTCGCGTACCCCACAGCCCGATATCTATTGAGAAGAGTCAGGAGGGCCGGGTGAGGAGGCAACGCTGCCGCCAGCCAGCTGTTGTGATGATGGCTGCCAACAGTGATGGTCGCTAAAGCAGCAAGCTGCCGGAGAGCAATCTGGGCCTCAGTTTCTATCTGGGCCAATCGCAGAGCAGTCACTGCAGCAGGACCAGCCACGGGTCCAAATATAAAATGGGTCCCTCTGGTGCTGTTGGTGACGGAGAACGTTGCAGTGGGCTCCAAAGGAAGGGTAGGAGCAAGATGTGAATTACCGCCTGTGCACACAGCGAGGCTGAGGTGGGAAGCAGAAATATACTATTACAAATAAACGAGATTTCATTTTTCACTCCAAAATCATTTTTTTAAACAAAGTCTTCCTTTTGTCCTCCAGGCACTTCTTCAACGAGCTGGTCGGTCCTCATTGTGTTTAAAACGTAAAGAAATGTGGTCAGCTTTTTCTTGCAGCGGAGTGCACCGGCGATCCTGCTTTTCCTTCATCATGGAAAAGCAAAGCAACATTATGCAGAAACAATTAACAATGAGAAGCAAATATCAAATGAGACTACCTCATTTCTCTGCGCTAACCTTTTAGACTTGACAGAAAAGGGGGAAAAATGAAAGAAAAATAGCATCCAAAGCACCAATTATTAGCCCCTTAGTATCAGCCCATGATTAACACTTACCATGTCTTGACACAGATTTAACATGAACACACAGAAAATAAAACTACTTCAAATACTCTGCATGACTACAAAAAGCACTAGAGAAACGCAAAGCTTGCTACGCTCCTTTAACACGCAGCAGTCCAGCTTTAGAAAATGAACCTGTGCACAGCATGTGGCTAATACACAGTGTTTTTAATCAAATCTTCCCAACCTTTTCCCTAATAGTGTCGACGTGGCGTGAGACAGAAAATTTGAAGATTCACCTCAATTTTGGTTATGAAATTTGATTAAAATTGATTAATGCAGCAAACATCTAAAAGTAAATCTGGGCCATAACGTCAATTTAACTATTCCTTTTTTTAAAAAAGACATCTCAAATTTTATATTGATATATGTTAAAAACAACAACAACAAAAGTAGTATAATTAAATGTAACCAATGTAGGCTGGGCTCACCAAAAAAAAATACTCTAATATCAAACGAAGTTAAAAGTTACTGCTGAATTCCTCATTACCAACAGCACTGATACCACAGCAAAGGCTGCAGACAGCCCAACAGCAGCTGATCAATTTCAACAGGACGGTGAAAGTTTATTTTCAACAACATTAAAGCCGTATTATAAATGTTACCCTGGCTGGTGCACGTGTTAGCATTAGCCAGTCAGCTATTAGTAATTACCCAGACTGTTGACCCACTCGGCCTTGTTCCTGAACACTGAAGGATTAAAATGGCGGCTGACTCGAGGGACAAACCAGGGCTGGGTGGCAGAAAGCTGCTCTTTATTTTCATTATAAGGATCTTCTAAAGAGCACAATAAGGGTGAAGAGGCTAACCAACGTCCAGAATGTTCCTGGCTGCATTCGGAAGCGTTTCAGTGGGGACCCACTTCACCTCAACAACCATCGGTGTGTCTGCTCGAGTGTGCACGAGAGTTCAGAGACCAGAAAAAAGCAAACAGCTGTACAGGTTGCTGGAGATGAGGAATTATTACCAAAAAGAGGAGGTGCTTTAGCTAGAAAAGGTTAGACACATTTCAAATGCTGTGAGCGCACGCCACATGTGAACGAACGTCAGGAAAAACATGTTTTAGAGCTGCAGCAACGCAGCAAAGAATCCATTTTAAATTGGATCTTCAGGCACTTTGTTACTTCCAGCCTGTCCGCAAAACACACAATTTCATCTTATTTCTTTAACTGGATCTGGGGTTGCAACGGTACGAGAGTTTCACGGTATAACCGTCTCAGAAAATACCGCGGCATCACGGGATCACCGTTTTTCACATATATTATTATAAGTTACACTGACCTTAAAGAAATGATGAAGTTTTTTGTTTAACAAATTATTTTTTTATTGTACTTGGAACCATTTTATTGACAGTTTTGTTTAAAATGTCTCCTGTAGACCTCCTGTTTTTATTTGTAAAAAATGCAATATTAGAATGAGGAAAAAGCAAATCTTTAAATAAAAATGAATCTGTCTCTTTAGAAAGAAAATATACATACACACACACACACACGTACTCTTAGAATTAAACATCCCGCATTTAAAATGTTCAGTAAAATTATGAATCACCATAAAAACATTTAATATCAGACACTG
>VUQJ01032036.1:0-10265 GCA_015108635.1 Andinoacara biseriatus | reverse complement strand
CACAGCTGAGTATTTTGTTCATTTAAAGATTGCATGGAGCCAAAACATGATACGATGGAGCCTTGTCGTTCAGCCAGGTCAGCTTGACACTGAGAAGAGCAGAATCCTAAATTTTCCCTCACATTCCTCCCTGCTGATCATTTATTTATCACACAGTTATCAAAAAACATGACTCAAACTTCAGACCCAGCTCAGCAGAGAAAAGGTGTTAGAATGACAACACGGTTAACATTGAATATAATGAGACCACATATTCAGCTTATAATGGTAAGGATGGTATTTCTGTCTAGTCTGTTCCTCATGCCTGGGGTGTGCACATGTCAATCTGAGGCACTGATAAAGAACCCACGTCACAGCAACAATCAGGATACTGATATTAGTTTCTCCATGGAGCACATAGGTTAGTCAGTCTGTCATATCTTACTGCTCTGTAGCTCTGAAGATGGTCAGTGGCTGGAGCTGAGCAGAGTGCAATCATCACTCATCCCTCACAACTGAAGCAACAAAACAGGACAGATTTCTCCCTAACCTGATGCTTGAGAGGCTAAGTAAAGCTGCTTAGTCTGTCAGCTCTGGCTGCACAAGTAGATGGTTTCCTGTAAATATTTTATCTTACATTAATTGACTACAGATTACTTTCTAAATGGTTTGGGATTTTTTTCTGTATAATACAAAGAACCACTTATAAGACATGCACACATACTTTAAGCACAACCTGCTGGGCTCATCTGGATTTGAACCTGAGACCTCTCACAGTCTGAGTATCATACCCCAGGATCCCTGATGTAATCGCACCTTGAGCCCACCTGTCACTCCTACCGCACACCGTTGTCTCCCTGTCCCAGTACATGTGCTGCACAAATGAGGATGAATTATTTTTATGAACACACAAAAAAATTGTCTTGATTGCCTGGATTGCTTTACTTTAGAATAACTGTACTGGTGCTCCCATTTTTTCACTGACCAAATTGTAAACGAGCAGAAATATTAAAGTATGTGTACTGAGCATCTACAGTGAAATAACCCCTCTTAACTGGCAGTTACAACTCACAAAAAAAAATAAAAATCACTGAACATCTCACATGAATGCAAATAAGAAGCTTTTAGGTTTGTTTACTCTAAATTCCCTTTTCTGGTGGGGATTGCAGATAGCATCACTGAGGATTATAAAGAGCTATTATAACACTTGCAAAGTGAGCATTCAGTGGGCTCATCGGGATTTGAACCAACGACCTTTCACACCCAAAGTGAAAATCACACCGCTAAGCGAGCCTTGAAAATTGCAACTAGAGTCTAAATAAGTGTTCCAAAAGACAAGGAAACTCAATAACAAACGCCCACACAAGACTAATAAAGAGGATAATCACTTATTTTTAATGAAAGCCAAAAGCTGTTAGTATTATCAAGGTTGAAGAATATTCTCTGCCAAGGCCGGGGGAGAGGTTTAACAGCCATCTGTAAAACATAATGGAGACTCTGTCATGGTTAGTTGCTGCATTTCAGCCAGTTCATTTCAAAACTGAAATATGGCTCACTCAAGTAATAACACCTGTGGCTTTATGTTCAGATCAGTTCAAGGTGGGGGTGGGATGATGTCAGGCATCTGAGCCCCTTCTTGTTTGCAGTGATGATGGACAAGCTACCAGATGAGGTGAGACAGGAGTCTCTGTGGACTATGGGGATAACCAAGTGCAGTTTTTCAAACAGTGTTCACTGAGACATTTGTTTAGTGCAAACTGCTGAATGTATCCTTACAATAACTCTCTCTGGAATTAATCCAGAAATCAGCAGGTGATGTCATTGTGGTTACATCTGTCTCATATGTGCAGTTTATCACAGGCATACCCATCACAGAAAGAACAGCAACCCAGCAACAAATTAATCTGACTAGATTAAAATACGTTTTTTTCTGAGCTTTCAAGACAATCTTTGATTAATTCTTTTTTGTCTTTTCTCTGACATATGACTTCGTGTCTGTGGAGTAGAAGTTTGTTATCAAGGCTCGTTGGTCTAGGGGTATGATTCTCACTTCGGGTGTGAGAGGACCCGGGTTCAAATCCCGGACGAGCCCATACAGTGTCCTAAAATGCATGCTTTTGAGGATGTTCTCATTTTGGACTGGGAAGACAAAGGGTTTGAAAGAGGAGTAAAAGAAGCATCTATGTCCACTGTGAATAACCATGACTGAGCAGAGGAGCTGAACTAAGTTACCAACTTCCCTCATCTATAGTTCAGTCCTGAGCTTCTTGAAGTCCCATTCACACCTTTGTTCAGGTGACCTCAGTATGTCACTTGATAGAATGAGGCAAAGTCCCAAATTGGTTTCAATCGAAACCACTGATTGTGGTGACCCACACCTTGGCACACGTGATTATGCATGTGAACAACAGTGAGTCACAACTCCCACTGGGGTTTAAATACCTGGGTCTCTCCACCTTTTTGGTTTAAGAGCTGGCGAGGGCGCTCGGATGAGAAGTGAAACATCTTCAACATCTTCAAGAGCCAGAGACTACGATGACCTGTATGACTGCGACCCTACACAGACTAAACAAATGTCTTTTTTTGAATGCTGCCTTTCCGGAGGGTTTGTTGGTCTTCAGGTGCAAATCCCAGATGAGCCTGTGTGGTGCTATCCCTCATACACTCCACATTCAGGTAGCATTTGATGCACACTCAAGTACTCATCCTGAAAGCATGTGCTAGAGCAGTGTTCATTCAGTAACAGTATAACCTGTGTTAGATTGCCTCTGTGCAGCAAGATGTTGGAGAACTTCTAGCAGTCTGTGGTAGTCAGTACCATCTACTAATTCACAAAGATTTAATCACACATTTGTGCTCATAGGGTGCCACCGCGCCATTTTGTGGTATAGCAGCGTAATAACATATTTACAGCACGTCTTGTAGCACTGGGCCCAGTTGCTGACCATTTGTTTTCAATATCATTCCATTGATGCTGAGCAGTTATGTATGCTGAATAATTATTATTTATATAATTACAAATGGATTATTTACTAGACTACAATTTGGTGCATTTGTATATTAATGCAAAAATATACATCTTTTGGATGAAACGAGCATGTCCAACATGTTCAAAAGCAGGTCAAACACCCTAACATATTTCCTAAAAAGCCTATGCTTTTTGAATATGGCATGCAGTAATATGCAGTAATACTTGTGCCACTCTCCTCAGTGTTATGGACATGACAAAGCTTTACAGTGTGTGTCATACTGAAATACACTGTTTTTCAGTAGGATTATGCACATGAGACTGAGACAGCGACGCATCCCAAAAACAAATTAATATTCACCTTCTAATATTAATTAGACTCAGGGGACAATGAAGTGGTATGAAGGGGGTTCTTTCAAGGCTTGGCCCAGTTCCAGACAAATTTGTTAACAAACACATTGGCTTTCAGATTTAAATTCTTTGTCAGAATGACTTTATGACTGGTTGGGTTTCCTTACTCGGGCTCATCCGGGATTTGAACCCGGGAACTCTCACACCCGAAGCGAGAATCATACCCCTAGACCAATGAGCCACACATAGAAGCGAAAAAACAATCCCTTTAATTCTTAATTGAAATAATGTGTCCGATCAGTCAGTTCCTTTACAGACACACAGAGCAAGCGTTATTAACTATACTGTAAGGACACATTCAGCATCATCAATGAATCAATTCATGAATCATGAATCATGAAAAGCTTCTCCAGCAGAGTAAAAATGGAGCAGAGTAGGTCCACTTTAGGGATTTTTTTTTTCATATATTTCTAATTGGGATTCTTCAAATGGCTTATCTACTCCATGTAATAACTCTGTTATAGTTTAATTTTTTAGACACTGATATGAGAACACAAGCTCAAGTGAAACTTTTGTACTCACTCCTGAGATCATGATGTCAGAAATAATGACACGCACAGACACATCCAGAAGTAGGAGATACGTTTTAATAGATGATCACATTTGAAATACATAAAAACATTTCTTTTCTGCATGATAAACTAAGAAGCCAGTGATGCATTTTTGTAGATAGGTACATATACAACATCCTGACCAGGTTTCTACATTTGTACAGACCAACTAAGTGCACACACGGGAAAATAAAGCAGAAAGGAAGAAATTCAGTATTACAAAGCTTTCAGGTGTCACTCTATCACTTTCACTGGTGTGATGATCAGCGGTAAATCGTTCCTTCCTGACTTGCTGGTGCAGGGGCTGAAGAATGGGTAGATGGTCTCACTGAAAATGTCAGTGAAAGTGTAGATGTGGATCTTAGCGTCAACGTTGTAGAAAGACACCTGCAGAGATGAGAAAACACACAACAGAACAAAAGGAAAAAAAAACAGCAATATGTGGTTAAATAAGCTGAATTAAAAGGAAAAACACATTTTCATATTCTTTATAAGACAAACTCTTGAAATGATGTAAAACAAAGTTTCCACAGCGCACCTGTCCATTTTCAAAGTCCACAAATATCCCGATCTTCTGAGGTTGAAGGTTCATTTGGACGTCTGTGTGGGGCTGACTGCGAAAGGCGTACTTACTCCTGTGGGAAGGAATGAGGGGAAGCAGGAAAAGGATGAGAAACGTCCTCTGACATCAGAATCAGTCTATTCTCATACTATATTACATAAAATCTGATTGCAACAGCAATCAACTTTAAAGGATTGTTATAGAATTTTCATACATTTTAATACAAGAGAAACATTCATGCTCAAATTCACACCTTTGGGCAATTGAGCATAGCCAATTAACCTAACCCCAATAAGTATATGTCCTAGGACTGTGGGAGGAAACCCACGCAGACACGGGGAGAACATGCAAACACCACAGAGAAAGATAGAGAGACCCAAACCCAGGCCTTTCAGCTGCTATTCCAGCTGTGAGGCAGCAGTGCTAACCAAATCACAACAAACAGTTGCCTTAAGGTACTTTATATTGTAAAGTACAATAATACAGAGAAAACCCAACAGTCAAAACGACCTCCTATGAGCAAGTATTTGGCAACAGTGGGAAGGAAAAACTCCCTTTTAGCAGGAAGAAACCTCCACAGAACCAGGCTCAGGGAGGGGCAGCCATCTGCTGCGACCGGTTGGGGCTGGGGCGAGAGAGAGAGAGGACAAAAGGCACACTTCACAACAACACTGATATTTTTTCACCTGAATCCTATTTCTCCTTGTCAAACACATGTGACCACTAACCACGTGATGATCTACGTGAATAAGGCCTCAGCCACACAGGCCCTTAGACTGGTCCGTGGACATTTAGCAACCAGCTCTCGCCAGGGAAAATCCTGCATTCCCCCAATGAGCTGGCATAAACCTCGTGATTGGTTTGCTCACTAGCATATTGCTGCAGTCATAGTATGAATATAAGTGACAGATTTGTCTACAAACATTGTCTAGCTACTATTTAAGCTGCGGTGAAAGAGTGAAAATTGCAATCTTATGAAACATGTTGGCTATAGCACCGAGGCACAGCTTTTACTTTGAAGGAGAACTTCTGCATTTCCAGTTTTATGGCACTTTATCATGTTTTACTACCGCTACCTAGTAGTTAGCGAGTATTTGCAGACAAACACAACAATCTACAGGCAGCTGTGGCAACATGCTAGCAGCCAAAGCAATAACAAAGTTCTTGGTGCAGCACCTTCTTTCATCCAGCAAGAGCTAGCAACCTCGAGGAAGCACCGCCAACCAGTTGGAGAATACAGATTTTTACCTAGCAACCAGTGGTTGTTTCACATCCAATATTGCGAACAACTCTCGAGCAATGTGTACATGACGTCACATGACAAACTTAAGTAGATGATTAAAGTTAATGACAAAACTCACTTGTCTCTCAAACTGAGGAACCAGTATCCGTTATCCGGGGTGTATTCAATCTTCCCCTTCCTGTTGACTGAGTACCTCACCACACCAAGGTCCCAGTCCGTCTTCCCGCACACATCCACCTGTTCAAAGTAAACCGATCACATTAAATCATGGTTAAACAACAAGGAAGAAGTGGATTATAATCAATCAGCAATGGTTTCCAGTAATTTTGAGATTCTTGAAGGGTGAAACCTCTTACTTCCCAATAATGCTTCCCAGCAGAGATGGCCTCCCTCCCCATGACACAGACAACTTTGTCAAACCTCTCTGGGTTGTCTGGAACCAACTGGTATCGCTCTCCACACCTCACCTGCAGAAAGATGCAGTTTATTGATACTCGAGTGTATAACCACAGTTCTTTTCATGCAAATTTGCACCGTCTTCTTCTACCACAGTGCTCTGCTGTGATCTATGCTAAGAGAGAGTCTTCCAGACAAGACAGCATATGAGCTTTGGAGTTGAAAACCAAATGATTTACACTGTGAATACTTTCTAAAACTAAAACAAATCATCTCGATGTGATTGTATGTTCTAGCATTTAAACGGGAGTCTCACACTCTTCAGGTCCTGTGACAGCACCAGTCTTCGATGGGCAGTACTGGAGTCCAGAGTTACATCCACTGTGTTGAAAGAAGACGTAAAGAACTTTATTTTGTGTGCATAATAATGCTTTCTTTTAATTTAGTTTAGATGAATGTAACTTACATGCATACTCCTGTAGCCTCTTTAACACTGAAGAAAAAAATTATTTATTGCTGTTAAAACTCATCAGATATATTTGGATCTCAGTTATCATCAAGTTCAATGTGAATGCAGTTTATGTACAGCATGTATGACTTAAGGTGGCGAAGGAGTGGACACTCACTGGGCTGTGTTCGGGCAGGACTGTGATCCAGTGCCGCGGCAAGAAAACCTGAACAGAAACAAAACAACGATACCAGGGGCTGACATGCATCTACTTTAGGTATAACTCGGAAAATAGTGAAATGATGCAGAGAGTGTTTGGTCTTAGAATGCTCTAGCAATAGCAGTAGCAGCGCCGATAAAGCTCTACCACCAGAGGGCAGTATTTCACTGCTTAAAGATTTAATCCATTTGAATACTGTAAAGGCTTCAAGTTGAGGGCACAGCCTTGAGAGGGCTGCTAGGCTTCAACTGTGTTGTTGAGGAATAATATGTTTACTGTGTGGTACAGTCCATTCAACAAGTTTATGCTTCAGTTTTAGTGACTAAAATACTAGTATTTCATTAGTCTGTTATTTAGCACTCATTAGTATGCGATTGCACTGAACCCATGCAGTTTATGAATGCAGCTTCCTGGACTGGAGGACCAACAGTGATGCTGTGCACAAGAAGGGAATGAGCAGACTTTAGTTTCTGACGAAGCTCAGATCCCTTAATGAGTGTAGAAAGATGCTGGAGGGCTTCTAGCAGTCTGTGGTAGTCAGTGCCATCTACTTTGATGCCAGCAGGATCAACAAACTGATTCATAAGCCTGGAGCCATAATTGGCCAGAATCTGGAGGTGTCTGAGTCAGTGAGGGACAGGAGGTCACTGAACAAACTGCTCAACATCAGGGACAACCCATCTCACCTGCTCTACTTTCACATAGAAAGTGGCATGCTCTGAAACCCACTGCACAATAACAGTTTCCTGTTAAACTGATCAAAGCTCAGGGAGCATTTGTTCGTATTGCAGTGTAACGTACATTCGTGTGACCAATAGCGAAATAATATGGAGTGGGAGCATATAGCACACATGAAGACTAAGAGCAGTTACAAAAAATAATGTTCAATCAAAAATTCTTTCTTGCAGACTTTATGTCTTCCTTGTATATTATATCTGCAAACCAGCAGCATGTTTTTCATTGAACTGACCTTTTTCTGCAATATTCTTCAGCTCTTCATAGAACTTTGCCACCTGAGCTGCTAGAGACTTGTAAATGGACTCTGTCCCCAGGTCAGTGTTCACTGACACTGTAGACCAGTTTCTTGTAGGCGGAGGACTGGCAAGGATCGGGAATGTCTGGGGAGTAGGAAGAAAGAAATGTCAAAAACTTTTCAATGTCAGTATTTTACTAGGTCTGTTTGTTTTTCTGTGAAGTCCTCCTACACAGCCAGGAGTTGAGTACCAAAAGGTGGCACACATTTATAACTTAGGCCCCTGAAGGTTTTTATCTATATCAGATGTCATCATTTATTAGGCTAAAATGACACATTTGTAACATTTATGCACTTACAAAAGCTCATAATAGCATTGTATTGTTTTCATTTCACGACAGTAACAACTAATTTACTAAATATTGAATATATTTTTGACATCTAAAAATTGTGATGTGTACGTTACATCATTTAACTTATGAAGTTGAGTTTACCATATTAAGTTGGTTAAATAACTGTATAAATGTATTTATGGCAACAGGATTTCAAGCCATGAATGAATCCTTATATGCATTTTTGTCACATGCATGTTATTCACATATATAGTTAAACCATAACGCCATGTAAATATGCACAATGAAAGTTAACTTATGAAATTGTCTTTTATAATATGGGTGCATCCTCATTTAACAAAATCTTGCAAATAATATTTTGATTATGGGGAGTCTGATGAGTGTAGTAGTACACTTATCTTTTGGTCCTTTAATCATACATAGATGTAAATACATTGTGTTGTATATAAGCATGCCGTGAGTTCAGTTTTTATCTTCTATTTATTTGCATAAATACCATTTACCCCTCTATTTTTAGTTATTTTTGTACGTTTCTTAGTGTGATTAGGTACATGAGTTTAACAACAGAACAAATGATCCAATCATTACTGCAACATTGGCATCTACTAGTATCATCAAATTCATCCTTAAATTCTCACTAACCTTCACACAATGTACATGGTCATCCGATTGGGCGAGCTTGGTAAGCTCGTTTTCTCTCCTCCTCAGTTCCTCGATCTCCTGTTCTAGCTGCCGTGTTAATGATTCAGCCTGTCGCTGTGCTGCTCTCCGGCTGATCTCCATCACCTCCAGCAGCTCTGCCTGGGAACGTTCAATAGAAGAAACCAGACTCGAGAGTAGACACAAGCTGCCTGCGGTCTCGCGGTCCACCGCCAGCTGGAAAGTTGGAGAGAGTGACTGAGATTCTTTTTTGTTTTTAAATATATTAAAAACAAAAAAACAAATCATTAGGAAATATGCAACATCTACAGATTGCTGCTTAGATTTAAAAGGAACTTTCAAATGTAAGGAGCTACAATTTTGCTACAATTAAAATATTTTAAAGGAATGCAAAAAGTCTAGAAACCATAAAATACCATAAAGTTAGAAGCATTAAATATTTAGTGTAAAATATAAAAAACGATATTAAAAATTGAGAAACCTTCCAAAATTTTAAAATGACTTCTCTAAATTATAAAATCATAATGTTGAAAATCAATATTTTTAACTTTGTAAACTAGATTTTTTTTTAATGTGGATGATGACAAATGAGGAAACAAAAGCATATTTTGGTAAAGATCCAAAAATTTGCTTAGAGATCAGAAATTACGCAAATCCTTTAAAAAGTGTCATTCTCAAAAGATACCATCTACCTTTGATCAAAATTGAACTAACTGGCAATAGACTTTTGTAAAAATTTGGACAATTCAAAAGAGATTCCAAAAAAGGGAGTAAAAGACTTTTGAAACTTTGTCAAATTTTGTGACACACCTGAAAATTCAGGTAAATTAAAAAAAATACATTTCAAATGAGGATTGGTGCACAAAAATTCAAGCAGATGACCACCTTAAATTTTTTATAGTAATATAATAGTTTTAAAAAAGTAAAATGTAAAAAAAGAAACAATTAAACAAAGCATTTTAAATTTGAAATGATTAATCATATATTATATTATCTATATTAATCATATTCAGGCACAGTAAAACCCTCACAGAGCTTTAAAAACTTACAAATATATAATAATAATAATAATAATATTTTTGTGTGAAATTTGAAACAGTTTCTTATAAAACATTTTGAAGACATAATGCACCGTCAAACCCTGTAAATTACAAAACAAAAAAATCATAATAAAACAATTATCAACTAAACAAAAATAATAAAAATCTAAGTAATTTTAACTTTGAAAAAATGAAATAAAACGAGGAAATGTTTTACAAAAAAAACTCCGTGATAGTGTTCGTGATAATGTGTCAAAAGGATTTGCAGGTTTTATCATGAGTGTGTATTTGTGTATGTTTTACCTCCAAGTCCGTCACTGACATCTTTATCTTTTCGATCTTGCTGATTCTTTCTCTGATCATGTCCTGGATCTTCTGCTCTGACACGGTTAGCAGCGTCTGAACACACAAACATACATGCTTCACAAAACTGACTCCCTAATCACTAAAAACCTAAACCT
>VUQJ01032029.1:5437-16261 GCA_015108635.1 Andinoacara biseriatus | reverse complement strand
AAGGAACAGAGCGCCCCACCCTGCAACCACATCCCGAGGATCTCAACTCTCTGGTACAGCGGGCTGAGCACATCCCAGCTGGTACACGCACCCCAATGTGCTGCAAGTGCAACAATGTCATCAGGGGACCATTCCTTGTGGCCATGGGTATGTTATGGCACCCTGAGGAGTTCAACTGTGCTCACTGCCACTCCTCGCTGGCTGACCGTGACCATGAATTTGTGGAAGAAGGGAACCAAGTGTACTGTGTGCGTTGCTACGAGCAGTTCTTTGCTCCCATCTGCACCCGCTGCCAACAGAAGATTTTGGGGGAAGTCATGAATGCCCTGAAACAGACCTGGCATGTGTCCTGTTTCGTCTGCGTAGCCTGCCACCAGCTAATCAGAGAAAACACATTTTACATGGAAGATGGACAGCCATACTGTGAAAAAGACTGCTACAGCCTGTCTGGGACCAAGTGTCATGGCTGCGACTACCCCATTGAGGCAGGGGACAAGTTCTTGGAGGCTCTAGGATTTACCTGGCACGACACTGTTTTGTGTGTGCGGTGTGCTCTACTAACCTGGAAGGTCAGGCATTCTTCTCGTATCTACACTGATGGATTTTAAAACGCATGTTGTGATCGGGGTGTGTGTTGGATGAGAAAAATTAGTTTTCAGGATTTAGAAATTAAACTTATTTAACTTAAAGTAAAGAAATAAGTATATTTAGACAGGGATCACTCAGTCAATGTGTTCTGGCAAAGAAAAAGGGAAATAATATTAGTAATTTTTTAAATGATGTGGTATTTAGTTATCACCACTAAATGAAAATACCAGGCAGTCATGTATAAAAATGTGCAAATTATACTCTGTGCATGCTGTATTTCTTTATTAATGCATCCAGGAGTATTTTCTTTTTTTAAATGACTCTGTAATGCAAACTGAATAAAATGTGGACATCCTGCTGTTCTTGTTCATGTTGCAATGTCTATACTTCAGTAGTTAAATGAGTTAAGTGAGTATCCTTCTGGTGAATGTCCAAATGGAACTGTATTGAAGCAGCTCCTGGCATCATAATGCATTTTATTTTTCTTATTTTGCGCTGAAGCATTTCTGACTTTGAGAGGCTGAAAATCCCGCTGTGACTCCCTATCGTTTATTTTATTTAATTTTTTTTGTGGGATTCAGGTTTACCAAAACGATTTTGAAATATAGTTTCAGAATTGGAGTTCTGCTGTCAGATTTTTTTTGTTTCTTTGTTTTGCACAATTTCTATGCATTCGTTTAAATAAAAGAGTCCAACATTGGCTGCAACACAGCTTTTCAAAACCATCTTATTTTCTTCTTTTGCACCAGACACTGGATCAAAATTCTTGTTGTTTATTCTATATGTTTGTAAATGATACATAGAAAGCATTGTGGTGAGTGTGTGTGCGTGTGTGTGTGTGACGCATCATTGCTTCTTATGTCTGCAATAAATCTGCCGTTGGAACCATTATTTTATGGAGAAGCTGAAGAGGCAGGCACTTAATGTACTGAAGTTTACACATCTCTAGGGATGGAAGAAACCACACTTGGTCTTCTGTCTCGTACCTGTTACAAGCTATACAGTCACACAGTTGAGGGATAACAGACAACACAAACACGTTCAGAGATATTCAGCATTTTTTCCCAGTGAAACTCTTAACTGCGCCCCACGAGTCGAGATTATTGCCATTCTCCAAGACGTCAGAGGTGGGCGCTGTGGGACACCAGATTTAAGCAGCCTCCAAAAGACATCGTTTGCCTACACTTGGAAAACTCAAGACAGAGAGGCACATGGTTAGAGTAGATTTCAAATCAAGAGAGACTGGGATTTTGTTATGCAGCTTTAAGAAGAGGAGGTGAGTATAAGAAAAGGAAGCCTTTCTTGTCTCTTTAGGAGCGCAGTTTGAGCTGCGTTGGGATAACCAGGCTTTCGTCACTGAAACCCGGAGGGGTCCGTGATTTGTTTCCCTTGCTGCTGTTCAAGTGAATTGAGCTGAGGTGCTTATTTAGCTGCCTGTGAGGGGTTATTATTTGGTGGCGGCTGCAGCTGCTGTGTGCGACCTGCGCGACGCCGAACACGGTTATTGGTGGAGTCTGTGACGACGGTGATGATGCTTAAATTGATCTTTATGTCCGATCAGATGAAGAACCGCCGCGGAGCTGCAGTTGTGACATAACTGAGCAAAGAGCTGTGATGGAGGTCTCTTCTGTTAACACATTTTCACTGTTTTTGATTCCACTGGTTACATATCAAAATGAGTCAACGCCATCATTTATTAATGTAATCACTTTCTGATTGTTTTGATTTGTGACTTCTGCGCTGAGGGAATAAAATACACACACTGTAAGATTGTCACTGCCTCTATGACAGTTGAAGGTCCTGTTCAGTGGAAATACTTGACACTTGAATGGATGACACAAAGTAAACTGCGACATTGTCTCATGTTTACACGACTATCTCTGATCCTAGCTGGGAGCAATGCACCTCATTCAGGTCTGTGGTGTAGTCTTGGAATGCCTCAGCAGCCCTCTAACTCTCTACAAGACAGAGAAGCTCATTGAGGCACAACAGAGGTTTTTTTTTTTTTTGGGAATATTAAGCACACAGAGAGTAATCAAACTACTGCCCACCACCCAGTTCTTGCCCTGGCTCTGGCCCTGGCAGGAGTCACGCCTGTCCTTAGGCAGGATGGCATGTCAAGTGAGGGGTGGCTGGCAAAGCAGCTCTTTGTGGTCTACCGCAGACTCCTGCTACAAGTGTTTCAGTGTGGTGGACTCTCTGGCACTGGTGCCTAACAGTGTGTGTATATTCTACTTGTTAGGCCAGTTATGCAGCAGCATGAGGGCTGCCCTGTGTGAAAAATGTCAGATGGAGTTCCCACAGAGCTCTGTACATAGTGCAGTGTTGACTATGAGCAATTAAATAATAGATTTTTTTTTCATCAGGTTGATTGAAACCTTCACAAATGGAAAAGTGTAACATGATGGAAATGTGACTTAGGAAAAATCTGAATTTGAAATGAGTATATTAATCATTATCTTATTTTACAAGTACATTTGTTATACTGCCTTCAAATAAAAACTGCAGGAGGGCATACACACAAGCACCTACACACAGAGAAGCATTCTCAGGTACACATAAATGCACCAAAACTCCACAAATCACTGTGGGTTGATACTGGTGTTTGTCTGGATTTGTCCACAGGGCTAAACTTAGCAAGCTGCGACCCTTCACCTCAAGTTTCCTCCCTTATAATTACAGGAAGCAAGTACAGCCAATCCAGGCAGAGATATTTGCCGCATATTAAGAAGCTCAATAGGAGCAGTATTTGAGGACTGCACAGGTAATGACCAAATACATGGGAGGAGGGAGACGTTTTTCCCCAAAGGGTTTGTAGAAGCTGCAGGAGAGAAGAAAAGCAATAATGAATGCTTTAGTTCATCACCTCACACTCATGTAATATGAGCACAGAGACAAATGGAGTATATCAAGATACAAACTATCTGCGATTTGGTTACAGACAGACTTTGCTCAATGCTTTTTCCAGCTGCCAGGACTTTATGTGTTTTCATCATTTCTTTTAGTTTCTTCTCTTCTGGGTGCAGTCACTGAAGGAGGAGCATCTTACTTCAAGAATTTTCCACAGGTATGACTTTTCCATCTGTCATTTATTCACGTATTTCTCGACTGCTGTTGGCTGTCATCTCGTACTAAAATTCCATATTGTTTTTCTTTGAAACAGAAACAGTATTTAACATTGGGGTCACCTGGGAAGCCTTTGCTTTTCTCTCAGAAATCTAATCTGGCTTTTCATTAAATTCTTCAATTTAACTACTAAGTTTCTGTCATCATGGCCAGTCATAGATTTTTCCTATTACTCCTCTGGATATCATTAACCTAGAAGCACTTGTTCCAGTCTGATATTCTTGATCTTGTTCCAGTTAGCTTAGGTTCCCCTGGGATTTTGACAATTATTGCTAATTTACAAACACACAAGTACACATGACCCACTCATTGTTTTATGTAAGGTCGCTGACGAGAAATAAATGGAGGTGATGGCAAACAGTTGTACCTGTAAGTTAGATCATATTACTGGAGAAAAAGAGTGGTATAAAAAAAGAAGAAGAGAAGAGCAGAAAATGATCAGGGTACTTTGCATGATTGGGTTAATGTGAAAGTAGGGAAATGACCTGAGATTGAAATTTTAGTCTGCAGTTTTATAACAGACATATGAGCCCCTTCCAATAATTCCACCCTTTTTTTTTTTTTCTGTCTTCCAGAGAAAGACAAGCGCTGAAGCTCTGGCTGGGTTCAGTGGCAGGATGCTTTCTGATGCCCCGGGTTTGGATGGTAAGTCAAACTCTCATGCACTCTGTATCAGTCTGCCTGTAAAACTGAGCTCCTTTCTTCAATGTGAACTCATAAATGTAAAGTTGAGTGGTCTCACTTGAAGCTCCAAACCGATAATATTGTGAAGAAAATGTAACCCAAAACTAAAAGCTGTATTGATCAAGATAGACTGTTTTCCTGCAGTAGAGGTAGTATTTGACAGAGCTCATCCTGTGTGTGTGTGTGTATGTGCATGCAGTTTGAGATTGTAATGCCGTCTCTGCAGCAATTTGCCTCCAAAGTGGACGGCTAATTGACTTTCTGCTGAGCCTACTGATAGGCTATGTAAAATAAACCGCTCCGACTATAATAGAATCCAGTTTTCTCCACTAAAGTTTTGGACCAGACTCAGACTCCCTCTGCTGACCTGACTGCCTGAAATGAAGAAGATCAACATCTGATATAGTGAAGTACATTTTAGAAACTCTCAGAAACTCTTACCTGAGTACCAAGTCTCTTTTTTTAAAGAAGGAATATTTTTAATCAAACGAGGCCAGAATCATTACCAGCCAAAACAGTGCCGGTTGAATTGTTTTCACCTTCTGACGCTGTCTTTGTGTAACCTGTTGTAGCCACAGTGGTAGTCTGAGTACTTTGGCAGTTCTTTACATGGCTGTTTGCATCACAGCTGTGAAAGACAGTCACGAAACCTTACTGGTGTGTAGTTGAAGTACTGGCTGGTCTGAGCACTTCAGACACTGCTGGTCTACTGGGATTTTCCCACACAACCATCTCTAGGATTTACAGAGAATTGTCAGAAAGAGAGAAAATATCCATGAGCAGCAGTTCTCTGGGTGAAAATGCCTTGTTGATGCCAGAGGTCAGAGGAGAATGGCCAGAGTGCTTCAAGCTGGTAGGAAGGCAACAGTAAGTCAAATAACCACTTGTTACAACTGAGTTATGCAGGAGAGCATCTCTGAATACATCAAACCTTGCACCATGTCACAAATCAAATCATCTCAAACGGGTTTCTCTAACATGGCAGTGAGTTCACTGTACTCAAATGTCCTCCACAGTCACCAGATCTCAATCCAATAGGGCGCCTTTGGGATGTGGTGAATTTGGAGGCCAAGTCGTTGACATGCTCGTCAAACCATTCCTGAACCATCTTTGCTTTGTGGCAGGGTGCATTATCCTGCTGATAATGATGGTCACAGACATCTGGGAATACTGTTTCTATGAAAGGGTGCTACGTGTCAAAGTAATATCCACATGGATGGCCGAACCCAAGGTTTCCCAGTATTGCTTTGGGCAACATTGCAAAAGCATCACAGTGCCTCTTGTGGCTTGCCTTCTTCCCATAGTGCACCCTGTTACCAGGTGTTCTCCAGATAAGTGACACACATGCACCCGGCCATCCATGTGATTCATCAGACCAGTCCACCTTCTTCCATTGCTCTGTGGTCCAGTTCTGTATGTATTTAGTCCACGGATACATCTTATAATTTTGCACCTTGGTTTCAGCAGTGATTTGACTTGTTGCATTGTTTAATTTAGCATTCCTTTTACACTAAACAATGAGCGTGCCACTGAAAGACCTATCATACATAGCAAAATATGCTGACGCAGCTCCAACATGGAGTCTTTTGCTTTGGGTGGTGTTCATTGAGGGACTTGAAGCCATGCAGGACTGTGCAAAATAGAGTTCCTGCAGAGAGGTCAGTAAAAGCCTGCATATATGGGAGCGGCTTGCTTGAACTTCTCCTGCGACAGTGACTTGCTGGCTGGAAAGAAAATGGTCCTGAAGCCAAACACCACTTTGAGTTGGGGAGTAACTCACACCCACAAAGAATGTCAAGAATCTGTGTGTTAAAGTTCACAATGGATCACCATCTGCTGCTGGATCCTGGCAAATAAAAGACAGCTGTGAGTCTGTGTGCACAAAAAAAAAAAAGAGGACAGTAAAACCCAAAAAATTACAGTTATGCAAATATTTCCTGCATGTAAAAGCTGTTCATTTATTTTGTGCGTGCACGTTATAAATATAGGTTCACATAGCTAATACGACAGTGTCAGCACTTTCACTCACACAAACAAGTCTGACACGCAGGCAGTTTGTCAGCCTATAATTATGCTATAACTTAGAGGTTTATTAAGAAAATACAGGCCAGTGAGACCACCCAGAATCACAGTACAAGTCACCTGTTTCAACCATGAGGGAACTTCACTGTTTTACTTCAGCGCTGCACCCAGCTGTGACTCACTCTAATTTTGCTGATATAATATTGTCTCAAGGTTTCTGAAATATGTTTTATGGCACTCTCATTCTTTTCTGAGAAGTTCATATTTCCTTATATGTGTATAAAGAGCACGCTCTGCGTTTCACCTCGTCCAAAACATGTCACCATGATCTCCTCTGACAGTTTGATCTTTCAACATACTAATCTGAAAAGCTTTGTTGTGAACTCGTCAGCACGTCTGCACTGCTTGTCGACCTTATTCTGCACCACATCTGATTCTGCAATTGAACCTCACGCTCGTCCGCTAAATAGGAAGTGACAGTGAGTGCCAGTCAGACTGCGAGAGGAGATGGAGAAACACATGAGATCAATTTCGGCCTCATTCATGTTATTCCTGCTTCCCAGCCCTTGATGACAGATCGCAAAATGGGTTTCGTGTGTTTGTGTCTTTTGTTTTCCAATAGGTTTGGGAGAGGGCAGAGGGCATTTGGAGTCATACCTGTGAGGCAATCTGCAAGGAAATGTGCTGACATCTGAGATTTGCATTTTAAAGCCTGGGGATAGAGGATGAGGATACTTCAGTAGAAGGAGTTGGGTTTGCATAGATCACATCAGGTGAGTCTATATTCAGAATGGCATCTCATATCAATGCTAATCTGTTAATTAAAGACCGAGTCACATCCTGGAACAAATGGTGAAGAATGAAGTGCTCTGTGTGCGGAGGATTAAAAACAACGTTACCTTGAACCGCGTAAGAAGAGCTTGCCAAGATAAAGTGTTCCACATTTGTCGGTTGCTTTTCCAGTGTTTGGAGATTAATTGTTCACTTTGGTGTGTCGTCAGCTCCTGTTGTGATGTTTGGATCCCAGTTGTTCTCTGCTTTATTTGGAAACAACCGCGCACACGCGCACACATGCGCTGTCACACCAAACACACATTGGAATCTCTGACAGGGTTTGGGATTAGTTGCGAGATTAGGGAATGTGCCAAAACAGGTAACAGGTGTCAAACTCATGTCAGCACTTCGTGAAAAGCGCTCTAACCTTAGATTAACTAAACTACTGCTGCAAACAAAAGGTGAGTCATGTTGCTGGATGCTGCGTGTCAGTGGGTACAAGTGTCCAAGCCTTGTTTGCTGAATATATCCATGGTGGGTAGTTACAGTTTAATGACAGCTGGTGTTCTTCGTTAAAACAGTTTGCGTTTGCAATGAATTGTCACGATTTTCAGGGCTTTCCCAACTCACGCAACAGATTCTTTTTCTTTTTTTCCTGATCCGCTTTCCAGGGGAGATTACGTATTCTGTTTGGAGCTTTATTGTGGATCGTGTTACTTTGGAAATATTGGAAATAAAACTTTAACAGCTACAAATACTACTTACTGGCATTCAGCCTAATTTGACTCACCTTGGTAGCAGTGTTTGCAATTGTGATTAAGTTACTTGTTTTTTTCTGTATTTGTGACGATGACATCAGTGAAAGAAAAGCTCCAGGCCCTCCTAAATAAATTTGTTAAAGTGGTGCTCGGTTTGTCCTCAAGTGATGATATAGAAACAACTAAAGCGACTGCTTTTGAAGTCTCAGTCAGTCCTTAACTTTGTTTTAAATGTGACTGCTTAGTAATATTATAGTATTTATTTTAGCCACCCAGCCTCACTGGCAACTCTGAAAATGGCCGTGTGATACTACAGTTCAAACTGTGGTCTAAAAAGACTTGATGCAGACACGTGGAGTTTGTTCTGCTTTTTAAATTAACTTCCAAGGGAAAACATGTTGGCCACATCAATCTTTCGGTCTTCCTTCATCTTTAGTTACCATTGTAGCCACACTGAGAAGAAACCGGCCTCTCTACTTTGCTTTCCAAACCTCTTCTGTAGCTCTGAGAGGTTTACGTAGAGCTGAGGCTGGATCAAATGACAATGCAAAGAAAGAGAGCGAGAGAAGTTAGCTAACCTGCTACATGTGGGATTGTTATCGCAGGTGTCCAAGAGAAGTTCCAGCTGTTAATTTCTTCTACGTGGTGACATGTGGAGCTGCAGTCACACACAAATGTTGCCGTGCCACAATACACAGATTACATTTTTGGGATCAGAAGATGGCTACTGGGGATAAAACACTTTCTTGGTTTATGTACTGCCATTTTCATTGGCCTTTTTGCTCCGTGCATGTACAGTATAAAGAATTTGTAATTAGTGTCATTCCTGCAGCCAATTTCCCTCAGCTACTGTGCATCTGTTTGTAAAGCATTGAAAATGAGCAATCTGGAACATGCTGTGCTGTCTGAATGCCTGTTGCATGCACGCACTCGCACATGGGAGTGATTCTGGAGTGATAAATTTTTTTTATGTTTAAATAGTCAAACATTTGTACCTTTCAGTGTCAGCTGCTTCAGTTTACAGTCATGCAAATGATTAAATAAGTAGCTTAGGTTGAGTGAGTAACCTGCAAGACTGCATCTTGAAACAAATGCCGCAGCCATCTGCAGCACCTCCCTGAGTACATGCTCACTCCCTAAAATTACATGAGATGTGGACTGTGTGTGTGTGTGTGTGTGTGTGTGTGTGCGTGTGCACTTGCATTTGTGTTAGTTAACAGGTGCTCCTTCTGTTCTCCATCTGCGTGCTGCAGCTACAGACAACCATCATGTCTTGTACTTTTCCTTAAACTTGAGCTGAATTCTCATGTTTTGAGCACAAAACAACAAGAAATTTGAAGATTTGTCACTGATCCCAGCATAAAATGTACGCTGAAAATGTTTGATTTAAACACAGTACAAGTAAGAACTGTTTTCTGCTTCATTACATAAAGTGGTCAAGATGCTGGGTGTTGCCCACTTTTTTTTTTTTTTAAACCTATGTTTGTTTTACTTTTTGGAAGTGCTACAAATTAAGCAGTTAGAAGCCTTGGGTGGACAATTCCATGGGTGTGCAAGTGGGCGAGAGGGAAGGGGAGAAGAGGGGGGCTTAAAGAAAAACCTCAAATGTGAAAACGACTGGAACTCCCAGGGTTTTCAAAACAGAACTCAAGATTTCGTTACACATACCTGGACAACTGAGGGCATGGAAAAACCCCTTCCATACATGCACTCAACAGCTGGGTTGGTCAAAGAAATAACATGAATAATGTAAACAAAATAGAACAGAGAGGACTCCCGGCCAACAGAGGCAGCACGTGTCAGCGGCAGAAATATGCAGGACCGCGGTCATCAATCACAGACCGGAGGGCCACAGTCACAGTGACAGCTTTTGACAGAGAAGAGTTTTTTGGCCACTGTCTGCGTGTGGACTGGCCTCTGGTCGCTATTTCCCAGATCTGTGTCCAGCTTCATGACTGGGATTCATCCAAAGCACTCAAGACTGACTGATGATGAGGCATCACAGCAAACCAGTGTCAACAAGAGAGTAAAGCTAATGGTCTGAACTTGTCAATAAAGCCTGTTGGCAGTGCTCATAGAGGTCCTCTTTAGTGTTGCTTTACTAGATTTCAGTGCCTGTGCAAGCTGCAGATCACGTCTATATTGTGGGAATATTCTTTCTCTCTTGTGGGAATATGGTGGCTTGACATTGGTAATAGTGTAATGGCAGGCAGTAAATTGGCCTAAACCAAGCAAAACATTGCAAAGGCAGACAGACAGTCTTTAGGGGCAAAGCCTGAGTTTAGACACTAAAATTGAACCTTCCCCAGGGTTTCATCAGAAGGGATGAGGGATGTTGGGATACAAGAAGGGGGTTGAGAGATGCTCTGACAAAGCCCTCAGGGTTTTTACTCAGAACAAACTTTGTCTGTTCCAGCATGTTTGGAATGGTACATTCTGTTGTTTGCGTGCATGTTTGTCAAGTTTAGTACAAGGGGTTAGTGCAAGTGAAGCTCACAATCTGAAAAAGGGAGGGAGGATGGTTTTTGTGATGTCAGCCACAGCGTATGATGCCATGTCTTCTGCCTTTTTGTAGCATACTGAATGTTTTGACCCGTCTATGGCAGGAACAAGCTTAGTAACCGAGGCTGATAATTAAAAGGACTGCTTGCATGAGCGTTTGCATGCAGGAGATTTTTTTTAAGGTTGACTTTCCTGAGCTGTAGTTAGAACTGGCGAATTGCACTAGTTATTAAAGCATTCCCCCTTTGCTTCACGCATCCAGTCTGCCTTTTCCAGCATCATACCTTTTTACAACTTAGCCAAGAGGTGAACAGCGGTAAAGGGAAACAAACATTACATTTCAGTCTTAATTACTTGCTTTAAAACTGGA
>VUQJ01032026.1:24450-38218 GCA_015108635.1 Andinoacara biseriatus | reverse complement strand
ATTAGATAAGGGTAAATGAGAAAGGAAAAAAAAAAAAAAACAGAGCATCACAGAGCTGTTGCCAAGTTAATTGTGAGAAGATTTCAGGGCTTGACAGTGCAAGCGCTTTACTCACACTGGCAACAAAAAACTGATGTGCGCAAGCTGTAAACTGCTGCAAGTGTAAGAATAAAGCTTTTTAAACTTCTGCCAAAGAAATCAGTATTAAACATAATATATAAAAACTAGATCTACATTTGCTACTTCTGTTAGCCTTGTTTAAACTAAAGCTTCAGTCCTGCAGGCCTAGAGACCCATCAGAGACCCCCTGGAACCTCTGCTTGCTAGGGAAAAAATGTGTATTTGCTGGCTGTTGCATGGTGAAATTGGTTGCACAGAGGGTGCTACAGCAAAAACCTCCTTGTGACTGCTTTACTTGCTGGCAGCTCATCGGGGTTGCTCATAGGTGACATGGAGGATGCTGATTTGTCTGCAAACACTCACCCTTTACTCTCCAAGCTGTAATAAAACTTGAAAAAGTGATGCAAACTGGAAAAGGAGAACTTTCAGCTTCAAAATAAAAGTTGTGCCTTACCACTGGAACCTACACGTTGGTGCAGCTTTTACTTTGAAGGTGAACTGTCTCTATTTCCAGTTTGCGTCACACTTTTCACCGCAAAACAAATCTGCATCTTCCATACAAATTATTGGTGACCTGCAAGCAACCAAAGCATTTCAATGAGGTTTCTGGTGCAGCACTGTATACATACCAATTTCATGCTAGTGGCTGCCAGCAAACTGTTGCTAACATCAGCAATGTGTACAAGCAGGACTTCCTCTTCTCAGAATACACACTTTTCCCTAGTGACTGGTGGTTGCCAAGGGGTCAGTGACTGGTCTTTAGGCCTGTGTAAATCAGGCTGTAGCACTCAATTTAACAGAAACTACCAGCAACCTCTTTTTCTTCATAGCCTTTTATGTCAGAGTACCTTATACAAATTTATTTTGACAAAGTGTGACATACTCTTAATTTCGCAATTTTTAAGAACTGATTAAATTATCAGTAAGACAAAAAAAACAAAAAAACAACCCTCCAAGCACTGAAAGAGCACAGGTAGAACAAATGTATTCAATTATATAAAGTGAATGACTTATTCATTACATAACTCAGCAGTCTTAATAAACAAAACAGCATGCTGAAGCAGATGAATGATAAGCAATGAATCAGAGACTTTGGGCTCTGACATAGAAAAGCAGGTAGAAAGAAAGAAGTGGATGATATGAAATCATCGAACATGACTGAACAGCAGATGGGCAGAGCAGGGGCCGACATTGAAGGAGACAACAAAGACTGGGTCATGACACCGACTCTCTGAAGCAGTGGGAAACTGGGCTCACAGTGGGCTTCTTCTGAACCGATACCCACCGCATTACACAAACAACCATACGACCAAAACATTTTCAATTCCTCCTCTTCTCTCCCTCGCAGACACAGTCCATCAATCTTCCTGCCCTCTCTTTTTAACCTTTCATTGGACATGTTTCATGGTGCGAGTAAAGTGGCCGTCAAAGCTGTGGGGAGGAACAGGTCACAGAGGGGTTGGCAGGTTACTTTGAGGGCATGGTGGTAGATTGAGGTGGTATTTTACTTGATGCCGGCAACAGATGTGTTTCCAGCTGTTAAACGCCATCTTCGTATCCTTGCATTTTTATTAGATCATGCTAGGACTGAAAATGACAGCAAAGAATAAAAACGTAGAGATATATAGCAGAGTGACAGGGATAAGTGGACGAGAAAAACTTCTACAGGCTGAAGCACTCTCATCAGTAAATTACCATATGATGCAGGCTTTTGTTTGCCATATTTTAAGAATCACATTTCATCTTTGGTGGGATGCCAGAATGTTTAACATGTTAATTTTCTTGTGATTCTTCTGACAGAAGAATTTTCTGATAAATTAAGTCAGGCTGCTAATGTAAGCTCAGCTAATAGCGTACCACACATCAAGTTGGTCCATACATCCTACAGTTCTCTGCATCTTTGCAGCCGCTCCCAGAGTGCTGGTTGGTATGTAATCTTGTTTCTGCCACTCAAATAAAAATAAATAAATAAATAAATAAAATTGCCATCTGTAGCTCGGAATTTTGAGTTATGAACTTGAAGTTTGGCTTAGAGCTGCCAATCAGGAAGCTCCAAGAAAGTGGTAATTTCCTTGTTACCTGGAAGCAGATGCCGCCAGCGCATGAGCACTCAAAACGGGGTAGCGGCAGTATCAGTGAACTAGCAGTTTCTAGCAAACTTGAACAAATTTTCAGCATCTTTTTGAGCATCAATGGTCAAAATGTCTATTAGCAAAGAACAGCTGCATAAAACGTAAGGAATAAATGTTTTCATATTGATCGTTTGGACAGGGGATACCTTCAGCTTCCTGCTTCAGGTTAACAAGGAAATGATAGACGGATCACGGAGCTTCCTGATCAATATTTCGAGTAATTAATGCAAAAATCTGAGATATGTGAACTCGAAATTGTGAGGAAACAACTCACAATTTCAAGTTACTAAGTTTAAATTTTTAGCTAATAATTTCGAGTTACGGACAGCAATTTTTATTTACTTGTTTTTTAAGTGGTGGAAACAAGCTTCCATAGATTGGCTCCTGAATCATGAGTTGAAACTTCCAAGTGAATCACAAAGCTGAGGTCTTCATTAACCCGGATCATACGAGTCCTCTGACTAGCTGCTGTTGGTAAGTACAAAAGCCCAGTGAGTGAGAGAGGACAGTGAAGTAGCAGACCCCCCAAAAAACGCCACTAATTCAAGTGACTCGGCTGAACTGGATTACAACACCGCAGACTGATGTGATTCGGCTAAATCGGGTCACTGTCTTCACTCCAGTCAGTGATTTAAATAAATAATAAGTTAAGTGCTGTAAACCTTCATGTAAAGCTAATGCAGAGAATAATGGTCACATGACCAGAGCTTAGATGAGAGCACTACAATGGCACTGTGAGTCAGAACTAGCATGGAAAACGACCTTATTCTGTCCAAGAGGTGCACACGGTGATGATTTTTGTGTTTATTGCACATAATGTTGTTTACATGCCTTTGGACATTATGGCCAACTTTATATGTCAGAATAACTTAGTAACGTTTTATTAAATATTAATAAAAAATGAAGTATTTTCATTACAGAACAGAACTGCATTTTAATTTACCATCTCATAAAATTCAATTTTACGGAATTTTTTACAGTGCACTTGGCAATAATCTTTTAACGCTAGAGGTTCTGAATGAAATGCTGTGATCAACAGCGACTATCTAACTAACTCAGTTGTACAAAGAGTATATTCTTCAGAACACAATCTTGTACAGTTCTTCTTCAGGTTAAGATGAAGACACAAAGAAGCTGTAGTTTGTTTTTACTCCATTGCACATACACCATCCATCTACACAGTAAAAAATCTCCACAGGTTCATAAGGACGCCCCTGTTTCTGTAATTTGAAAATTCACTTTGCATCTTCAAACTTACCTCTGACAATGGGTTTCATTGTGTGAATCACTGGATAGATTAAAATATGCAGTAGGTAGCAGGAATAATTTGAATAAAAGTGAATAAAAAAAAAAAATCCACTCTAGTCGAACTCCCTACCGCTCACAGGTTTTTCAACTGATGTTAAAGGGGTCACAAGCCAAAAAAGGTTTAGAATTACTGCCCTAGAAGTACTCCAGTGCAAATGTGTATTATTCAACTGCTGGAAATAGTCCACAACAAATGCACTATTTATGCCTTTTTGAGAAGCACTTGGGAAAATCAAAGGTACCCAGCTGTTCCAGTAAATTATACAGCTTTTTTTTTTTTTTTTAGCTGGAATCTGTATTTAAAGATTAACATCTTCAGTAACAAGAGCATGGGGGTGAGAGCTGCGAACAGCATACTGAGCACAATATTGCTGTTTTGGTATTTTTAAAGGATTTTGTGGACAATTACAAAAAATATATATGGAGGGGGAAAAAAAGCCACTTTAATTACATGCCAGTGTAAAAGAACAATTATAAAAGACTGATGTCTAATTGATGTCTAGACTAAAACTGGCTATAAAAAAGGGCTGCTGTCATGTGAACTGGGAGGTACTTTGTGTGCACCACTGGGAAAGTAGAATTACGCTGTCAGCCAAGTAACATCTAAAACATCATTCAACATCTATTCTGAACATTTGTTAGAATGTAGCAGTAAGAAGATTCATCAGATTCAGAAGATTCATCTATGATGACAGTGGCCCTTCTGCACCAAAACATGTTTAAAATGTGAACTGCAAAAGTAATTATACTGCTGGATTTTGTCCTCTGTGACTGATAATATTCCACCACTGGCCATTTTATTAGATACACATTGCTATTACTGAATTGGACTCCTTTTTGCCTTCAGAATCTTCTGAATTCTTCATGGCAGAGATTAAACAGGGTGCTGGAAACATTCCTCAGCGATTTCGGTCCACATTGACATGATAGGATCACACAGTTGCTGCAGGTTTCTCGACTGCACATCCATGATGTGAATCTGTTTACAGATATGTACCAATGAGCTACTCTTATCACTTTACGTAAGTTAATCACACTCATACAATCAAGTGGAGGAGATTTGAAGACGTAGACCAGTACAGTGTCATTCTCGTTGCTGACTGGAGCATCATTTTGTGTTTCCTGTAAAGAAAGAGATCATTAAAAGAAACCCAAGTACATTACATTGATATAAGAGGTCCCAACCCTGACTTCTGTTGCCCCCGACACTCACACATGCTGATCTGTCCCTCTTGCCTGGAGATGTCGCTGTTGATGCATTTTAATCAGAATTTCAATTTTATTTTATAAGTTCACAGTTCAAAGTAGTCCCATTTATCTTATACTGGGCTTTAGTGCAGCCCCTCGATTCATCCCCTGTCTGAAATAAGCAATTTGGCACATCTCCCTTTCAGGCCACACTCGCTTTAAGCAGCTTTCTTCTGACTGGCTACCCTTTACAAACAGAAGGATTGAAGAGCAGGCTGGTCAGGCTGGACCTGTGATCACAGCCACAGCTGTGTGCCTGAGAAGACCACAGTATGGATACCCACTCTCACTGACATCATATAGACGCCAAGGGTAGAAAAAACAAGGCACAACAACAGCACCAACTGAGGAGTTTAGATCAGTCTGAAGCCCTTACTTTTCTCAATCTGAGAGAGAAAATCTACTTCCAGGAGCCAAGATCGTTAAACAAATACAAGGTACGAAGCACAGAGGTGTTGTCAGAACAACATTTTGGCATGCTCATGAAGGATTGACAGTGAATGCTCTCAGTGAATGCTGTGAATAGTAAATACTGCAGTAGTGCGGGAGCAGCTGGATGATCTGGGCTCAGGCCCTTTAGTTGGCACATATCTCTAGTGCTGAAGTGTCCCCGAGCAAGACACTGAATCTTCGACCTCGACGATCCGCCAGTTATATGACCCGTGCAAATGTGCAAACACATTATGAACTGAGATTTTTTGCAAATGTTCCACTGGCTGGTTTTTGTCTTCATCCTGCGAAGTCCCTCTTGATGCATTGGTATTTAACCTCACTAAACTCTGTATATTTCCACAAAGCATGAGTAAAGGGAGATCAATGAGGCCTTACATGTAGATGCTTCATTGGTCGGTCGGAGTAATGGGGCACACAGAGGCGCCGTGCCATTGGCTGCTGCGCGCGACGTCTTGAAAGATAGATGGGGAATGAAATCACTCGCTGTCATTTCAACTCTATCATTTTCAGCACTCGGTCACTCTGCCAGGAAGGCCAGAGGAACGTGACTCCACCGCCTAAGCAGCTCCACATTGTCCCTGCATATACCGCAGGAGCAAAGCAGCACTGACAACCCTGAGAAGCAGTGAACTTTAAGGGTGGAGGTGGTGGGGTGGGAGGGGGATGCTTAGAGCTCATTCTGTTGGTTTAAAGAAGAGATGTGTCTCGGCTGAGATAAAACAAGTCGGATCATTGAGGTGCATTCTTATCGCGTATCTCTTAAAGACACCAGGTGATCCTGCAGAGAGTTAGCGAGGCAGTCAGATGAAACTGTGATTTGTAACTTTCACCTTCCAGCCACAGAAACGGGGATGCGAGACTGTAAATTCTGCCGGAAGGCACCAAAGAAGAAGAGAAGTGCCTTGTATTCCGTGCATTATCACGGGATCTGGCCCAGTCATGCTGCATATATTTATGAATAGCGGCTCTTCTGAGGTGTGAAGAGGGGAAAAAGGGTATCGGTGAGAACAGGGTGGAATTTATTGTGTGGGTGCAAGCCCTTTTTTCTTGAACTGACCAGAGGCCGTCAGGTTCAGCACAGTGCCGAGCTCCTCTCAGTAGCTGCTGCAATACAAATGAACAAGATGAGTCGTTCTTGTGTTGGGCTAATTCACAGGTTTCTCCTTTAAGTGCTCAAGTTCGAATGAGAATAACCTCCATCCTCGTGTGCCGCTGCTCTGTACTCGGGTGCTTGGTGATGCAGTTCGGCTCAAGTCTCCTTCCTCAGCACAGAGGTAGAAAGAAGCATTAATTCTTAACCCTGTGGGAGGAGCAGCGGCGAGGAAGGAGGGCGACTGCAAAATCCATCTCTGGCTTGTCCCCCTTGAGAGCCGAAAGGTCACTCAGCTGTCAGGAAGTAAAATTCAATACCTCAACCTTTCAAGCATGTCTCTATCCTCCGTGTCCCCGTCAGAGCTACACAATCCCTCTCTGATGCATCTCTGACAGGCCTGGCTTCTTTCTGTGTGGACGATTCATGTTCACCGCTGCAACAATCCACATCCATCGACGGTCACCGCTGACAGCCACGCTGAAACCCGCTCGGTGTAACAGGTTGCGTTAGCACATCCAAAACTGACCTAGACACTGCTTATCTGTGTAGTAAAGCATTAATATTTATTACTAAAAAAAAAAAAGTCACATCAGGTCATTCTGCTTCGAAATGACTCTCTGCTGGAAAAAGTGTTTAAAAAAATGTGGAACAGCCTGCAGCGTGGGCTCCTCTCATTCATATAGTGCTGCTGGATCTTAAGTTGTGTGGCCCGACCAACCCTGATTAAACATTTTCATCTTTGTAATTTCACTCTGATGGATTTCAGTGTTTTGACGATTTGCTTGAGTAACACATTAGTGCATCTGTTTTTGCATTTCTCTTAAACAAACCTGGTAAAAAAATAGCTGGCAGTCAGTGGAGGAAAGTCTTATTTTGCCCTCCAGGTGGGCATCTCAGGAAAAAACACAATACAGCTCCAAATAAAATCTTATACATGAGGAAATTTACGCTTTATGGAAACAATTTCACCCCGTTTTAGTAACTAACAATCAAACCAAATATTACTTGATTAGACTTTTTAGAGTGCAGTTTTCCTAGTAACAGAATGTGCACAAACCCTCGAATAACTATGATCATGTCACAGGATCAATTACGTCAACTAAAACTTTGTGACAGGTTCGCATCATAACAAAAGACTAAAAAGCAAAAACCTGAGACGAAGCCGTGATCTCCCAAGTCGACCATGTAAAGTTGCTGCGTGTTCATCAAGAGTGGCCGTGAGTTTTGAAAGGCTCTGTTGTTTTGTTGTTTAAAAGAGCGAAAATGACAGCAGCACAACAGAGAGAGCCAGCGCTTTGGTTGTTGCTCTTTGATCATCAGCCATGACGGCTGCCTTTCATGCCACTTTGAAGAGAAAGGTTACATAGACAAAGTGTTGAGTTAAAAAAAGTAAATAAAACACACGCGCATACACGCACTCACACACACACACACACACACACACACACAAACAAACAACATCAATACAAACGCAGATTCCATCTGCTGTGAAAAGAAATGTCATTGTGCAGTCGTGCTGAAATGCATTTTTCATTCAGCACTTTATATACAGTCAGGAGCAGGATGTGGCACTATATTGGCCTCTTGATAAAAAGTAAACACAGGTAGGGCTAGGATATATCTGCAGCTTCCTGTGGTGCTGGTGTGTTATAAAATACAAAATAAGACAGGATCAGGCTTTCCTCAAACTGACTTTGAGGTGTAGGGAGTGGACTTGCTTACCCAAAGTTTCACCCCCCCCCAGTATCCCACGGGAGAGCAACATTAAAAATGTATGCAGCATGCCCGGGATTCTTTGATACTCACAGAACTTCATTTTGAATTCAGGCTGAGATCGAAGAGTTTTCAAACATTCTAAATATGTCTGAATTACAGTGGAGGCAAAGAGTTTTGCACTCCCTTATTATGTGAGGGAGGGCAATATTTTATACGCAACATTGTTACGATAAGATAATAAAAAAAATGAAGTTAAAAAAAACAAAAACTAAAAGATAAATAAATAAAAGAAGCAAGAAGCTTGGAGACAGAGATGTCTGACAGCTTCATCTGTCTCAAAAAGGAGAGCTTTTGGACAGTTTTATGGAGAATGGTAGGAATGATGTCCTGAAGCTTTCTTTATGGCAGCAGAGCTGAATAAGTCTGAGGGAGGATGAGCTCTGCTGCCTCTGTAGTGTGGGGCGATGGAGTGGGTGCCATGGGTTGTCCATGATGGAGAGCAGTTTGTTTAGGGACCTCCTGTCCCTCACTGACTCATATGCTTCCAGATTCTGGCCAATGATGCTTCCAGCCTTGTGGATTAGTTTGTTGATCCTGCTGGCATCTGTGGCACTGATGCCAGCTCCACCACCAGCAGCTGAAAAAGTAACAAAGAAGATGGCACTCACTACCACAGACTGGTAGGAGATCTCCAGCATCTTGCTGCACACATTGAAGGATCTAAGCTTCCTTGGGGTCTGCTCATTCCCTTCTTGTACACAACAACACTGTTGGTCATCCAGCCTGCCATTCAAAAGTAACCAAATTAAGTTGTAACTAGACCATTCATCACTTAGTGAACTCACACTTTAAAACTGCTTGTTTAGCATTTAGAGAAAATTGATCCTATGTGGCATACTATGTTATCATCTAGTCTTATCATCTATGCATCCACAGATTGTAAGTGTGCATTGGACAAACGAGCAACATGCTAAAATGGCAAGTATTCTGTTATCTACTAGAAAAAAAAAATAGGCATTGAAAAAAAGCTGAGTTTTGTTTGAATATGCTTTGCATATTCTATTAAAATTGCAATCAGTGGATCTACAAGCCACACTCATCCATTCATATACACACAGACATTTGATATAGTGCTCGATTCTATGGCTTTAGGTGCTTTTTAACTATTGTGCACACACTCACATTCTGATGGATGCTTCAGGAATAATTTGGGGTTTAGGATCATGGCAGGGTGCTTATTGTGGCCAAAGCCGGCCTGGATTGGGGATCGAATCAATGAACTTCAGACTGATTTTGTCTCCTGAGCCAAATTCAAATACTAGTATTTCCCTTAACAAAACTAGAGCACAGAGTTCATTTAACAATCTGTTAGTAGAATTACACATGGAAAGTCATATTATTTGTCAGCGGTGCAGTTCATTGACTTTAGCTGTCTGCTGCATGTCATATAGCCTGTCATCAAGCTGTATCAGCACGCACCTGTCAGTCAAAATAGCCACTTCTGTAAATGGTTATTTCTTCTGTCAACCTGTCTTGGGAATCTAAGTGTATTTGCCTTTGCAACCAGCCTCAAGTGGCCATTCAAGAAACTGCTCTGGGCACTTCTTCAGTGGTTTCATTTTTCAGCCCTGGAGGTTTTCACTTGCTTGTAAGCAGATTTCTGGAATGCTACTGTTATATATGCATGGAAAAAATAAGATGCAATCATGATATAAAGCCACCTTTCAAAGGAAAGAACCAGACTTTCCTCAGTGTTTTTCTGACAGATTTTAAATTCTGATTTTCTATGCTGCCATCATAGGAATACTTGCAATAGTTTCAAAACACAGAGCAGCCAAAACTAAACGTGAACACTAAAACGTGTTCCCAAGTTATTACACATACGTGGACTAAATTGTTGGCACCCTTCTGTTGAAGAAATACCCACAGTGGTCACTGAAATAACATTAAATTGACAATAGTAATAACAAACAGAAATTTATTGAAATATAACTTATGGCAATCAATTCAATTTTATTTATATAGCGCCAAATCACAAGACCCTACAATAATTACAGAGAAAACCCAACAGTCAAAATGACCCCTTATGAGCAAGAACTTGGCGAAAGTGGGAAGGAAAAAATCCCATTTTTACAGGAAGAAACCTCCGGCAGAACCAGGCTATCCCTAGAAAAGACTGAAAATAAGTTGGCCATAGAGACAGGTTAAACTAAGTGTGTAATTTGCGTCACAGGTGTCTTCTAACTTTTAATCAGCCAGTCTGCATATTTAAAGGGTGAAAAGTGGTCACTGTGCTGTTTGGTATCATGGTGTGTACCACACTGAAGATGGACCACGGAAAGCTAAGGAGACAGCTGGCTCAGGAGATGAGTGAGACAGTGATTGACAAGCATGTTAACGGTAAAGGTTACAAGACCATCTCTAAGCAGCTTGATGTTCCTGTGAATACAGTTGCAGATATTATTCATAAGTTTAAGGTCCATGGGATTGTAGCCAACTTCCCTGCATGTGGCTGCAAGAGGAAAACTGGTGAGAAATTGAAGAGACAGATAATACGAACGGTAACCAAAGAGCCCAGAGCAACATCTAAAGAGTTTAGAGGTGAACTCCAAGGTCAAGGTACATCACTGTCAGATTGCACCATCCATCGCTGTTTGAGCCAAGGTGGACTTAATGGTGAGACTGGAATTTGCCAAATTGGATAATGACAACACAAAATTCTGGAAGAATTTTCTTTGGACAGATGAGACAAAACTGGAGCTTTTAGCCCCATCAGCTCTATGTTCACAGACACAAGAATGCAGCATGCAAAGAAAAGCACCCTGTATCTATTGTGAAACACGGAGGAGGCTCGCTTATGTTCTGAGGCTGCTCAAGAAAGAAGAATAAGATTCAAGCAACATGGATCTCGCAAACTGGGCCCTGAACACCACTGATGAGATCGGGGAAAGGGGAGCTCGCCTGCCCTAGTGGAACTGACCCGGTCGGCTATGTCGTCGACTCACTGAGGTCCTGGAGGCCTGTGTGTCTCGCAGCTCTGTCAGTCGATGACATGGAAGACATCTACATATTCGGATTTTTGGTAACGGAATCTCTCCTATCTGGCCTTGGAGGATACCTGATTTACTGGGAAATCAAGAAAATCTGTACCGCAGCTCTCCACCTGCTGAGAATGTAGATCCAGTTGAATGGACAGCGGCTGCAGAGATCCATCTCCCTCCCTGTTTGTATGTCCTCTTAGATGGCTGTTCTGAACGGAATTTCATTGTATGTATAATGATTATTGTCAATAAAGTTTTATTCTATTCTATTCCTTGCTGCCGGGTGTAGGGTGCAATGAAATCTCATGACTATCAAGCCATTCTATTGTGAAATTATCTGCCCAAAATATTAAGAGTACCATCATTTTTGTTCAGGCTATTTTCATTAATTGGTTTTTAAAATAATTCAAAAAGCATCATTTCATGAGTTAATTTTCAGCACTTCGTGTCAGTTTCAAGTTATTTCAATGACTGTTGTGGGTTTTTCTTCTCAACAATTTTGTCCACGTCTGTAGATTACAGGCTGAGTGTGGACTCTGTGGACTGTCTGAGCTAAAAGCTATGCTTTTGAGTGGTTTCAATTACTAGTAGTCTTGCTTAATGGTTAAAACATGGCCCATCTATCAAATTTGAGCACTTGAGAATGTTGTCTTCACATCACATAATCACTTTGTGTTGGGGAACGACAGTCGCCACATTACTTGTGTCCACAGTGCATAATTGGCATTCAAAGTTTCACTTGATTTCATCAAATTTTGAAAGGTTTTGCTGCTTTCCTCAGCTGTCATTGGCATAATAACCTTTTAGTTCCACTTCTATTTTTGCCAGCATGGTTTCAAATACTTAATTACAGCGCTGCCTCTCACCCGACACCCACATCTCTTTGATCCATTACCACAGTGGAGCTGTGACACTGACAGCCAGGCATGCTCACTCCAGGCAAAGCTCCACAGCCATCTAATCAAGCCCCTCACCATCTTTTTATGGACACGGCACAGCGAGGACTGGTGGGATAAGCCTATTGGAAATCAAGTCTCTTCCTACAGTGGCTGGGACAATGGAGGGAGGCCTGCAGATTGGTCAGAGAAGCTTAAGAACCACTCAGAGCTCTGTGTGTGTTTACATCAATATCCTGCTCCTCTGGGAAGCAAAAGAAAGGAAAGAGAGAAGGGAAGGAGGAGGGATATGGGGAGAAAGGGCAAAAGGGAGGTGGGGTAGACAAAACAGGAAATAAGGGAAAGGTGCATAGAACGAAAAGATGAAGGAGGAAAGGCAATAGTTAGAGAGAGAAATGCCGAGATTGATCTGGAGAAAGGGGAGTTCAATGCTAAAGAGGGGGGAGGGAGGGACATCGAGCGGCATTAGCAACAGAGAGACAGAGAAAGAAAGAGAATTTGGAGATGAAAGGCAGTGAAAAGAAGAGGATGTGGGTGGTGGGTGGCACTGCTGAAGAAGAAAAAAAGATAGAGAGGGAGAGAGAATTCCTCCGGGAAGGGAGCCAGTTCAGTTGAACAATGGGGGTGCATAGCAGTACTGATTAGGGTGGCGAGGTGGGAGATGACAATATGCTTACTGCTGTTCTTTATCCGGACTCGAGCTCTGCCAGTGCAGAAGGCACTCCACACTCAGCAAGACACTTTCTCTCCAACCAGCACCGTGGGCAATTAACCCAACCACCTGCTGCTCGCCAACAAATTGCCTCTCGTCATTGCCAATCCGTCTCCGGTGAAGAAGAAAGGCAGCTGAGTTAAAACATTGAAACACTCACGACTCTGTCCCCCCCCCCCCTTCTCAGAATGCACAACTCCAGCAGACCACGCACAGTGGAGGAAATAATAAATAATAATAATTTGATTGATGAATCATCTCTAATTTTTATGGTAATTTCATTTTAATGGAGAGAGACAGAATAGCACTCAAAGAAGAGCCATTCTCAGTGTTCTGGCTCAGGGAAGGAGGTTCTCATCCAAGATTTTATGGTACATGGCCCCCCCTCCATTGGCTCTGGACCAACCTGACCTTGGTGACTGACGAGGGCTGATGTGTGTCTGCGGGATCAGAAACACTTGTGACTGTGGGAAAAATAAGAAAAATAAAAACCAATTGTTACTGCATAAAAATCAGAGCTATACATTTACAGCATGTGCTCTTAAAATAGATTTTTCACAGAGAAAGACCACACCTAGAAAAACAGCAGATCCCTGTCCAGTGTCAGGTTTCAGTTAAACTTCAATATTCATTTCAGTAATCATGTCACAGCAAGGCAGATAATCATGAAGTTCAATTAAATAAGAGCGATTGATGAAAAGTGGTTTAGCTATACATACATAATCCCTTAGATTACTAATCCAAACACATTTAGATTTTTTTTTAAACATCTCACAACATTTTATTTTTGGTTTAAAATGTGCTAATTTTGAAAACAGCCCAAATGGCCATAATTCGTACTGTCAAGAGTGAAAAAAGGGGCCAAATGTGGAAGTGCCTTAAACCTGCATTCGCCAACACTGTTGTTGATTTTGTTGCTTGGGGTCCAGTTTAAGATTCTGTTTTTGACTTTTAGAGTCCTGCATGGAGAAGCACCGTGAGACATTAGTGAACTGTTACATCAATACATCTCCAGCAGGTCCCTCAGGTCATGTTATCGCAACTGTGCA
>VUQJ01032018.1:8066-26087 GCA_015108635.1 Andinoacara biseriatus | reverse complement strand
GTGTGTGTGTGCATTACATCAGAAGACATAAAATGCAACAAATGTGCACCTTATCATGACACGCAAAGCGGAGTACAGAAAAAGAATGCGACAATATTAGAGACATAAACTCTGGATTTGTGTCATGTAAGCTCTACTACATGGTAATTTTTTATCCAAGCAAGCTTTTCGCCCTTCACATTAAAAAGAAATACAGACTGCGGCACGTTGAGAAAACAAGTGCTCAGAGACTTTTATTTCCCTCTTGATATGTTTTCTATTTACTAGTTCAGGAAACCAAGACACATCTCAAAATCTCAGCTGGTGTTTTTTTTCTGATTCTGTCATGTTTAATTTCAGACTTTACTTCCTGCTTTGCATTACTGAGATATGAAATTCCCCTGTTGTTGCAGAAAATATGTATCCATGGCATTGGATATGGAAAAACTACTGCACATTATACACTTAATGTTTTTTTTTTTTCTCATTTCTAACATCATGCAGTTACAAGCAAAACACATTTCCAGCAGTCTGCAGTTTGCATAACTTAATATGCACACCGTTAACCTAATATCAGTAGGATTTCTGTTTTCTTTGCCTGCAAGTAAGAAAGACGACACATGAAGGTCATTCTTGTATAAATCTTCAGTGCACAGATGAATACCCGTCATGGGGTAGCCATTCCCATTTGCTGTTTCAGTCAATTTATTGAATATGCATCAGGCCATGATTTCCAATACCCCCTCTGGTCCGCACACAGGTAATTAAACTGAATATGATCCACAGCCGGGTGTTAAAACAGCTCAACCTGAAACAGCAGCGTAGCAACTCGAGGCGAATGAGGAGAGGAAGGCCAGCAGCAGATTAACGGTCAGGGAAGAAGTGACCTATCAAGAAAATAATAAAAAATAAACTGTTCACATAACAGTTCGGATCTGACGGTGTCCTTGAAGGCATCGTTAAAGTGCTGCCTTGGGAGCTGCTGCAGAAAGGGGTTTTTAATCTTGCGCTGTGTTTTGAATGAGAAATGATGTCGTTGAGCACATTTCGTACATTAAAATGCAATGAGCCCTTCAGGTAATCAGACAGGTTGACTGGCCTCATGCTACAGTCGTGATGATCAGTGGGGCAATTACTACACGGGTTACTTTGTGTTAATTTCTCTCGCTAGATGTGACATTATGACATATGTGTTGTTTTTATTAAAATCTGTGCTATCTAAGAATACTGATTCTCTAACACGTTCAAGCCATTTAATTAAAAGGTGGAATAACATTGCATTCAGAGAGAATTCGGTTCTTTAGAGGTCTATTTTTTTTTTAAAGATTTCAGCCTTTTGGTGGTAGAATTTAGTAGAAATTGATTTAATGTTATATTACAGATGTATACTCACCGGATTTTATTAGGTACACCTTGATAGTACCAGGTTGGACCCCTTTTGTCTTCACACCTGTCTTAATCTTTTAACACAGTGCTGGAAACATTCCTCAGAGATTATGGGCGATACTGAGTTACTGACATAACAGCTTTTTGCAGTTGCTGCACATTTGCCAGCTGCACATCCACAATGTGAATCTTCCATTCCACCAGATCCCAAAGGTGCTCCGTTGGATTGAGAATGGAAGACTGTGGAGGCCATCCAAGCACAGTGAGCTCATGTTTAAGAAAGCAGCCTTAGCTTTGTGGGGATTGAAAGATGCGTAAACTGTGGTCATAAAGGGATAGACATGGTCAGCAACAATACAATCAGAAATCAGACATGTAACATTTTTCCAATCTTCTTTTGCCTGGAATTGGTGAGCCCAGATGAATTATAGCCTCAGTTTCTGGTCAGCTCTTCCTGTCCCATCGGCTAATCAGCTGTTAGCTAATTAGCTGATGGGAGTGGCACCTGGTGGGGTCTTCTGCTGCTGTAGCCCATCTGTTTCAAGGTTTGACGTGTTGTGCATTCACAGATGCTCTTCTGCATACCTTGGTAGTGGTTACTTGCTGTTATCCTCTGAACTCTGGTATCAATAAGCCATTTTAATCCAGAGAACTGCCCCCTCACTGGATATTTTCTCTTTTTTTGGGCCACTCTCTGTAAATCCCAGAGATGGTTGTGTGGGAAAATTCCAGTAGCTCAGCAATGAAATACTCAGACCAGCCCATCTGGCACCAACAAGCATGCCATGTTTAAAGTCACTTAAATCACCCATCTTTCTCATTCTAATGCTCAGTTTGAACTTTAGCAGCCAATCACATGCCTAAATGCATGTCATGTGATTGGCTGATTAGTTGCGCTAACTAGCAATAAAAAAGGTGCACAAGTTGAACTGCTAGTGGCCAGTGAGTAAATATTTGTTGTCAAAGAAATGGCTATACATTTAATGAATGAGGTTATTTGAATAGCCTGTTATTTCACTTACTGTATTGTGGCTCCATTTTAGCTTCATGGCTGTCGCGGCCACATTTAGTGATGTAACCATCATCACAAAATGTGAGATGTAACCATATTTATGCAGGAGGAGGGACTGTTAGCTTGAGTGGTAAGGTACCTTAATAGACGCAACACTCAGCTACCAATATCTAAGTAACAGACAAAATATTATAATATTATATCTCCAAAATAAATTTTAAATGTTTAAAGGTGGAAAATAGCCACAGACCAATAAACAATCCAATTCACATATTTATTTCTGCGCTGAAGCTGGACATTTAACATGAGGGCTAACTTTAATAGCCAGCCTCAAGTGGTTATTTGAGGAACTGCACTTTTTTCGGCACCTTCAACTTTTAGGTTGCCCCTTTCTGTTTTGTTTTTTTAGATTTATTTTAATTGAATGTTACATTTTGAGCTAGTCTCATTTATGTCTTTTAATAGAGGACTGTACTGATTTAGCATTGCCATCTTAAAATGTGTAGTGAAGAAGATCCTTAAAAAATCAACAGATTTTGCTTAAAAAAATGTGATTTTTCTTACACAAACACTGTACAAATGCAGTCAAGTAAATGAGAGAACCTGCCTCATTCAAACTGAACAGCTGGACTATAAATATAGCAAGCTTCTTCTTCACACCCCCAACACAACTGCCAAAAACACACTATTTTTCTGCCACTTTGTTTCTTCTCTCATTTGTCTGTCTTTGCTTTCCTCTCTTGTTTTCACTGCCTGCTTTTCACCATTATTGCTGCGCCGCCTCTTCAAGCGCTCCATTCTTTCTCTCATTTTCTTTCTCAGTGAATTTCTCTCTTTAAGAGGCCAAAACAGATGAGTCTGGAATCTTCCTGCACTGCACACAACAGCAGATGACAGCAGCCCTCAGTCGGCTTGTGTATTTGCATATTTGTCTTTACGCGTGTGGTCTCACCTATTTTATTTCCCTTTTTGAACACCTATGCTCAGTGCATCCCTGCCTTCCTATGATTTTACCTCTGTCTATGGCCATGCACTCTTCTGCCTCTAAATTAGGCTTTTCCATGCTGTTGCCCAATTGCTAAATAGCACGAGGCTCAGACTGCAACTGAGCAAGGGCTTCAGCCTGCCTTTAAATTGCACAGTGAAGCCAGAAATTAGCATTTGTGCATCAAACACTAGGCATTTTTGCAGCATATGTACAGTATGAATGTACAGAAATATGTATTAAGTGAAGGCATGATCACTGAGTGTCAGGTATACCTTTCCCTTCCCCAGCTGCTTCACTCTGATACACTGCCACGGGCACACCTGCCCACCTACATACCCTTCCATCTATCTTCCCTCCATGCACTCTTTTTTTAAAGCCGTTTGCTCTCATTTTCTCACATCGCTTCCCTTCTGGCCAGTGTAGGAGTTAAAGCCATACAAGCTGTCTTCCTCACTGTTTATCAGGTCATTGTTCCTTCCCATTTCTTAAATTTTTGCCTCATTTCTCTCTCTCTGTATCTGTCCTCCTCACTCATGGCCCGGCCGGCTAACATCGTCAGCCAGCTGTGAGGCGGCAATCAAATGAGCTCCTGCTGTACTCCCTGGGGTTCTGCTGACATTACACACAGACACACAGAAGGAGTGAAAATACATGTGCAAGTCCTTGCTCACACTTGCATGTACACACTCAATCACACATACACACACACACAAAAACTGCAAGACCTGCATTCAAGTGTATGCACACCAATAATGCGTTTGCCAAAACTGTGTATAACTTCTGATTTGGCTCTGGTTCTTATCATAAAAGGATTCCGTCATTATTCAAAGTAGAAGTTCTACTGTAATCTCCTTTAGGATTTTCTCTGCCTCTTGGGAAAGGTCATAGTATAAATTCTGAATGTCTCTTGTGCTGAATGGCTATATAGTGACTGTGCAAAAAGCTGAGCACACACACACACACACACACACACATATACTGGAGCTGGAGGGAAACACAACCCATGATAAACATGCAGGAAAGCAAGGGACCATTTGTAAATCGATCATCTTGCGAAGCTGCCGTCCCTTAATCCCCCTTCAAACACAACCTTTCTTAATGCCTGAGCCACACGTAAAGCCAGCTGACTGCTTGTTACAGGCAGTAAACAAGCATGTATCCAGTCAGTGCCTGAGTGCGTTGTTATGTCATGGTTGAAAAGAGACCCCAAGTGTGGCTCCATACCCCATTTACTGGCAGTCAGACGGAGTGAAGATCGGAGGAGCAGGCTTAGGTGAGTCATGCATCAGCACTGCATTAGCTGGAGAGACAGTTTCAAGGCAGGGTGGGAGTCTATAGAGAGCAGGGGAAGCTGGGCTAGCATTAATTCTGTCTGTACTTCGGAATCGGCTCAATCAAGGATTTCATTAAAACATTCAACCATTGCACAGAAGTCTTGCTCACAATCCACCTATGTCCCATATTCACGAGTGCTGTTTAAGAACATATGGGTGCAATATTATTGTCAGTATGTGTATATCATGTATATATACTATTTACTGAGTAACCAAAAGACCAAAATCAATAGCATAGTCAATATTGACCATAATGCAGCTGTTTGTGCATGTAGGGTGAAATCTATTCAACAGCTCTTTCTTTAATGAGTACTTTCATTAGTATTTTGATCAATTTTTCTGTGTACACACAAGACATCACAAGGCAAGTCAAAATAAAGACCCTACAATGATCTAACAATCACCTAAGCACGCACTTAGTGACAGTGGGGAGAAAAAAAAAACAGGCTAAGGAGGGCAGCCACCTGCTGCAAAAGGGTCAACCAACATAGCCAAGAGGAGCACACGGGTTACAGATTATTAGTAATAATTCATCACAGATAATCAGTAATGAAAGACAATGATGATTTGAACAATGACATTTTGGGACATATTCTTATGAGAAGCGTGGTACCCCAAGCTTTCTGCAAGCTCAAAATTAAGCTCTCCTAATGTCAACTTGGGCTGACTTTAGAGGACGCCTTATATGTGCGAACACAACAGGGAACTCATCTGTTTCACTACCCTAGCTCAGCCTCGTCCTGTCCCATCTCAACCCAACTGTGACTACAAAGCTAATTACCAAATCTCTGATCCCACACAGAGTGCTGATGGTCTTGTTAGCTCCCAATTTACACTTTTAATTGAACCAGGCGTATAAGCATCATCTGGCTCACACTATTTGGCTGCTTACATGAGCTAATATCCAGAGCAGTTCACTTTGATTAAAAATGAACTACTAATTTCCATTCTGATGGCACACCTACGTACACCTACGATACCATGCTGATTCCAAGATGTGTGGCATGCATTTAGTGCCAGCATTAACATGTTTTTTTTTTTCTTTCTTATCCCATTTACGCAGTGAAGGGTTATGTGAAAATGGGGCCAAGATAACAATGGGACAAGGTGGCCCAGATGCCTGCCCACGCAAAATACACTTAATTCCCTTATCCTCCCATAATCTTGACCTTCACTTTACAAAAAGGCATATGTGTAATAACTGAGGCTACAAGGTCTGCTTCACATCACACCCCTTCTGCATCAGCTCCTAAATCCTTGCCCAGAGTAACTCAAATCCATGTACCATGAATAATCTCTTCACACATCTGCCTTGAATTTGAAAATCTGTACATTTTAGCTGACATTCTTATCTTTACAGTGAATGTCATCGGGGATCCTAACTTTTCCCTCCCAGCAGTTTTGCCATTTTAGCATTAAAAAAAGGGGCACGTCTCAGTTTCATCATTTGAAATCTTGAGTTTGGAATTTACTACGTTCTCCTTTTTACACGGCATCCTACCTTTTTTGGAAACTGGGTTGTAAATAGGGACATGCAGCCAGCAGCTAGTTTCGTTCTTTATAAATTATGATATCAGAATCAGCACATTACACATAAGGATAGTAACACCTGAGAGCACGGAGATTCAGGCAGCCTCTTCCAAATGGCTATCTGCATGGTAGGGAGTGTCATAAGCTTAAAAATCCACTAAATGCCTTTGCGATTTTTAGGTAATAGATTTGACATTTCAGTGCACCACCAAGCACAGCAAGCAGGCTGCTTGAAAACAGGGCATAAAAGTTGGAATAGTGACGCTGCTGAATCTCCTCCCATTACTTTTTCCTAAAAAAAAAAACATTCAATATTTATGTACATATATTATTCTAGTACACCTACTTTTAGCCTGCTGGATGAATTGTAGAAGTGATGGAGGAACGTTGGTAAATCCATTGAAAGGAAATTTTACCTGTCAAACCAAGCATATAAATTTTTTTTTAGTTAAGCACCGTAATGATTGGTTTTAAAATGGGATTTAAGGAGAATAACACTATTTTCAAGAAAAAAAAAATTGCCCACCACTGCGCATTCAGAACAGTCTGAATTAACAATAACAAAGGAACAGCTGTTTTATTTCCCCAGTTCCTCAACTTGGGCTATAAAATTACATTTATTTCCCCCAAATAAATGGCAGGCAAGCATCAGGCATATTGCTTTGCCCGCATTCGAAGGTAACATTTTAATGACAGGCAGTAATTACCCACAGATGAGAGACTCAGCTGCGGAGCAACACGAACAGGGAAAGGAAGTAAAGAACCGTTGTGTACACATGTATCTGTGTCGATGTGTGTGTTTGAGTGTGTGTGTGCGCGCGCTGGGCTCTGACTCAGCAAATCCACATGGGCCTCAGAGGCAGCTGACTGTTTTATTACCTAATCCAGTTTAGGAGATGAATCTGGCCCATAATCTAATATTCTCTTAAACGATTCCCTCCATATACATGAATCTCTGACCTTCGCTATAACCACAGCTTGCAGGCTACAGCAGTGAAAAGAGCACCCACACCAGGGAGCATATAATAGCTATGCGTCTTTAGTTTAATAATTGCCATGGTGCTTAATCAACTTATTGCTCATATTCTACAGTATCCTTCAAGTGGTTTGATATTTATAGTACCTGAGAGCAGCAATTTAAAAGGGGTGAAAGGTGGCTGGTTTGTGCCTGTATTCTCTCCTGGTGTCTGTGTTGTGAGCTATAGATCAGTCATTCCCAACAAGAGAAACAACTAAACCTAGAGAGTAGAGCAGCAAGGTTTACATGGAAAAAATATTTAAACTAATATAGTACAGTGCAAAAGTCTTGAGCTACCCCTCATTTCTTATATTTTGCTAGGAAAATGGGCAACAGGGGCAGCAATTTATTGAAACATGCAAACATTCATGAGAATACAGTTATAACGCCTGTAATTCTAACGAGCTTGAAAGTTAATATATAGTGTGACCACCATTACTCTTTCTTAGGCAGCTTTCGTGTCGCCCTTCCACTGAGACCATTTCTGATGAGGCTTCAGTGAACAGCAGATGGATCAACTGATGTTCTTTAGTTGATTCAACTCAACTAAAGAAATGGGAACAAATTGGTTTTGTAACAGGCTTCTGGTCATAAAGTCCTTAAACATACAATTTAAAATTGTTTCTTTGCAAAGTTTTCTGTTGTGGCTCAAGACTTTAGCACAGTACGACAAAACAGAAAATAAATAATATAAATAAAAAAAAACCAAACAAAAAAGGTTATCTCAGCAGGTTTAAGCGGAAAAGTTAATTAATGGTTTGAAAACTGCTAAAAGTATGCCTAAGTTTTAGTTTTGGATTTAAATTAAATTAGTGGCAAAACAAAATGGATAAAGTAGCTAGCTAAAACTTCAGATTAAAAAGTTAAACTTAAACCTAAAAGTAGGTCTAGAAGTTGAAATAGTGAGTAGAAGGCTTAACTGTTTTAATGGCTAGATAAAAATAAGGGTTAAAAATGTAAACTCTTAGCTTAAAATAATGGCTAAACTGCAGGCCCATAGCTGTACTGGGCTGAGAATTTCCACTGTTAGCGACCAGAACGGATAGCCATTGTCACATTTAGCTAGCTGCACGGCAATTAGCACTGGCAAGCGGTCATTTGGTACTGAAATTTTTCTGGCTAGAACGCTGAACTCTTGAAAATGCAAAGTAAATAAATGATTTATAACCTAATAGTTATTGATAAGCAGTTAACAGGACAGTTCGCTTGCCAAAATCGAAAAATGGTAAGGTCAACGTAATTGCTAATCAAGTAAATGGTAAGTGGCCACATTGGAACTTGAGAGGTGGTGTTGATGAAGAGGTTCTTGAGTCCATCTGACAGTGCTTTGGGGGTTTGCCAGAAGAAAAAGGTTGGAGCCACTGCTATAGATGAATGCTGATATGAGACATTGCTTTTAATGTCAGTTTTCATCTTTACAAGATCTTCCCCAACCTTACTCTGTGCCTAATACCACCCTTCAGGCAGAAGTCAGGCCACAGCCCTGATCTCTGGGATCACTGAAATACCCAGCAGCAGCTCGAACACGTCCAGCTGGGCACTGGGACTAACTGAGGTGAAAGCTCAGAGAGAAAATCCCTCAGAGATAGTATGTCATATATTGTTTTCATTTCTCTTCAGCTAATAATGCTAATATTTGCCAGGCAATGCTAGAATTTCCAGAGTGCAGGATCGTTATTTACTCTGTCAAGCCAGCCACGTTAAACAAAACTGTCTGGTACCGGCATGTCTCTTGCCTTCCTCTTCTCCGTCTATTGTTTTTGCTCTTTCTGTTTGCATTTAATCAGTCAAACAAATTTCTCAACTACAGTACATCAAACAACATTCTTTTATCGGTTTATTATTAACTCACATTATTACCATGTGACGAGAGGCACAATAATGCAACTCGACCTCTCCAGAAACAAGGTAGGCAGCATTCCACGTAGTTCAGGAATGTGTGAGACAGAAAGATACAAATCCGAATGTAAGGAACGGTCACAACGGGCGTTGAAGCTCAGTGCAGAAATACATAGCGCTTTGCCTTACGAAGCACTGCTTCACAACATGGCAAACACAAATGGCTAGAAAAAGTGAATGGGTTAATATAGAGCAAATGACTTCTTCAATTTAAATTGATCTGTGTAAACAAACAGGAAGAGGTATAAGACAGGGCCATTGTGTGGCAATAATATGCTGTCTCACAGCCAATGCATATTTCTTTGTTTAGTGCGGAGATAGCTGCATATCTGAATACATCAATAACAATCAGGAAAGGATCCCACAAGAACAGTGGCAGCTTGGCATCATGGTTAGACCTTTCTACTTTATAATCCGCGATGTTGCCAAGTTCAGCCTCACAATGGCTTTTTTTGCCGATTTTGTCAGGCAAAAGGCTTTAGAAAGACAGAGCCTTCACCATCTCACCTAGTTTATGTAAAGGGAAGGTAAGACAAGGATCTACATCAGAGACTGCAAATAAAAGATGGACTTAGCTTCTGTATCTAGTATGTGAAGCCAACAGGGAAGAGATGATGACACTTCTGGTTTAAAATAAGAAAAAAAATACTGACATGTACTCCTGTTTCTTAATCATAACCACCAGAAATTCTTAGGTCAAGACTTACCAACTGGGCAATTTCACAGTGGCTACGTCCATCTTTTATATACAGTCTATGACATTTACTGTATAGTGTAGATAAGAAAAAAAAACTTCAATTTTAGAAAAAATGATACCAAATCCATCTTTAAGGCACTTTTTCATGCATAAAATGGCACAATGTGACAAAAGAAATCTATGAAAACCCTCGCAAAGAAATAGAAACAATATTTGAAGGTTTTTTGGTCTGTAATTAATGAGTCAATAAAATAGGAAGCAATAAAAGTGCTTTCTACTTTATGTAAAGCGCAGCATTAAGCAAGATGAAAAATTTCCATTCTTAGACCTCATGCTAATTAATTCAACAATAATTATACCACAGTACCCTTTTATTTCAGCTGAGTTTACTTGAATAATTAAATGAAATATTATTTTGGGTTCAGAAATACAGTATCGTCTTATCTATGATGTACTTGGCACAATGTCTTGGATCACTACAATTAAACGTCAAACAATAATAAATGTAAGGAATCTGGTGCTGCCTGAAGGCCAAACCTCATAGTGTTTTAGACTAAAATATGATTGTATATATTACAATAGGTATATTTTCCCATTTTATACAAACATCTTGCACCCAGCTGCTACAGCTTGATTTAAAATTAAAATGGCTCATTCATAAAGGGCCCAAAATTCCAATTCTAAAACTAAAAACTAAACTAACAAATCCCGCACCACATTTTGAGATTCCCAAGCTAAGACTAGGTAAAAGGATAAATCTTACATCAAGGCCACAGTCTGAGCAAAACATGAAAAATGCTCTCCTGTAAAGGAAAAAAAAGTGTTTCTTGGAATTGAGCGCTTTATGAATTCACAGATTCAACTGTCTAACAACTTTCCCTGTTTTTTATGAGTGCACCAGTTTAATTCCCTGCCCAGTGTCCAAAACAGCTGGTGGGAACCAAGCTAGTTTACACCTCCTGAAGCAGCGTAGACACATGCTGCAAACCCAAAACAGGCTGAGGCCACAGCACCAGTTGGACAGGTGCACCATGGGGTATGTAGCCTTAGGAAAGTGGGTCTTCCAGTGCTTGGCCACATCACTTCCAGTGGGAAGATGAAGCGTGTAGTCACTCCAGCGTTTGGACACACCGTAGACAGCTCTCACAGTCCGCCCTTTCTCAGACCACTGGGTGTCGCTGGCAGGGTTGCAGTTAAACTCCACCCACTCAGAAGTGAATTCCCCGAGCAATGGGATGTCTCCAGCCTCTGAGTCCACCATGGTGCCTGACAGCTCAGCCCCCTGCACGGCTACATAGATGCTCTCCACCCTGCGCACTTCCTTGACCCAGGGGAGGGAGTCCTTGGTATCCAGGACCACAATGAGACGCGAACAGTGGCCGGCGTTCTTCTCCTTCCACAGCTCCAGCAACTGGGTCAGGTGGAGGCTCTCCCCTCCTACAGCAAAAGAAGGTTACACAGTAAGAAGGAGAAAGACAGACAGAGCACATGTTGGGAATATACACATCTATCCAATGACTTCTTAGATGTACCAAACTCTCTTTGAGAGAGAGAAACAGTGGGGGTCAGAGAGCTGCTTTTCACTCAGTGCCATGCTCAAGGACATTTCAGTGGGACACAGCAGCTTGGCAGGGATCAAACCTGTCAACTATTACTCGAGGGACTGTCTTTATAACCCCCTGTCACCACAGGAACAGACACTACCACAAAAATAACCTTAAGTGACTGTTCTCAAGTATGGTTTGGCAGGTCCAGAGTACAAAGTTTAGAGCTGTGTTATCAAATTACTTCTAGTTTTCCTAAAATCAATCTGATTTTAAGAGTTTTTCAGAACAATCTGATTTATATTTAAACAGGAAATTGTGTTTTTTTTTAAAAAAAACATCTAAAAATCATTTGGAGATTCTGCTGCACTGCTAAATTTGTATGTACACATCCAGCGTGATCAACAGTATACTGACAGATTACGTTCAGAGATCACTGTGTGGACATAACATTGTAGCCCAAGGTCGTAAAAACCAGAGGAATCACACGCACAAAAAAAACCCCTCGAAATCAGTAACTCCATTTAAATTTCAGTCAAGGCAATCCCACTTTTTCAGAAATGTCTACAATTATTCCCTGAATGCCTAACTGCAAACGACCCTTCAGGATGGTGACTCGGGGTAGTGATTATCCTTTCAGCTTGGATTTTTTTCTTTTTTTTTTTCTTTAGTGTTTGCAGCAGCATGCAGAGATAATACGTCAAGTAATCTCTGAAGAGGAGCTGGAGCTGACACCGTGTTGACCTGCTGTGATTCTCATTTCTGTTGGGGGAATGCTCATGCCACAGCAGACCCTCTGCAACTTTCACAGAATCTTCTCTACTGGAACCAAACTTCTGTGCGGAGTCTTTCATAGCAATTTCAGCTTTTTACGCTTGCTTGTCTGATTCTGTGCAAATCAGTCTGATTGACTCAGAGAATGGAAAAATGAAAGGAATGAAAATTGGACTGTAATGCAAATGAGATTGCAGGCAGAATACAATACCTACCTAATGCTATCTGAAACAACAGTCACTTCTACTTTTGTGTTGATTTCTTACTGTATTTTGACTCTGATTTAAGTCTTTGTTAATCATGCATGCTTAGATGTTAAAACTACTCGACAGCTTTGAAGAGATGAAGCTGATATGCAACTTGTGATACACCTAAAATGTTATTTGTGAGGACGGAATGCATCAACTTTAATCTTTTCTATGTTTCCAATAAAAGGAAGTAAACAGCAAAGATGTCTGAGAAGGCCAAAATAAATGATTTTTTTGTTCTACAAAAAGATTCAAGTTAACATAAAAACAATTTGATCTCACCTACTTTAATGAATTAATAGACTGAGCATGTAATATTTAATAATAAATCAGAATGTCTAGAAGGAAAGCACTGTTTTCTTTTTATATATCTAAACCCAGCTTTGTAAAATATGGGGGACACTAACTCTGCTTGAGTAATTCATTTGAGTGACTTATCATCACTTGTCACCTGTCATTTCATGTGTTACTTGCTAGCTGTTTAGGATGTATACTTGCTTGGGAACTAGTCTTAAAACAATCAGTAAATTTTCTTAAACAATTGGCAAAGCCTCATCTTCTCATGCTCCTCTCTTGTGGGGTTCCACAGGGATCCATTTTGGGTCCCCTTTTATTTACTATCTAGGTTGATGCGGATGATACATAACTTTGTCCTCTTGAAACCTAGCACTACCTGATGTCCCACATGTTAGGGCTTGCCTGGCTGAAGTTAGGAACTGATGTCCAAAAGCCTTCTAAAACTGAATGACTCTAAATCTGAAATAATTATAATACACCCTCCTCCCCCAGAACTAGCAACACCACTGATATTTCCTCTTGTCTGGGTCATGTGTCAAAAATGTCTGCAAAGAGCAATCTAGGGTTAATCTCTTACTCCAACCTCTCTTTTGTTATGAAAGCACCTAAAGTTATGCAGTTCTATTTCATTCAGCTTAGACCTATTTCTAAAATTTGCTTGATTTGTCATCCATGCTTTTATTTCCTCCAGACTTGACTACACCAGTGCACTTACACCAGAATCAGCCACTGTAACACACACAAGCTACAGTTAATTTAAAATGCTGCTGCCAGGCTTTTTACACAGCAAAACATTAGTCCTTGCAGCCCTTCACTGGCTTCCTCTTAGTTTTAGAATTGATTTTAAAATTTTGATTTTTCTAAAGCCCTACAACATCAGGCTCCTGTCTATATCTGTGAGCTGCTGACTCCATATGAGATCTTCTGACATATATGGATTTTTGAAAGTGACTTACACAACCCAAGCCAGGAATCACCAAGAACAACAAACCAATAGCAAAAAAGTCAATGAATCTCTTTACATATGGACAGAGCTTTAGACATTCTGACTTTTTAAATATTTTCAGTTAGCAATACTCTTCACAGCCTTCTGGGTGGCTCATTACGCCATACATCCTATGATATAATTATTAAAGCCTGACTAATATATATATAATTTTTTTTCTTTCAGACACACATAACAAATAAATTTGTCTAACATTTGATATGTGTAGTTATTTATGAGTCATTACTAAAACAATATTATAATGCAATTTTAAAAATAATCATTGATTGTCACAATTGTTTTTTGGATTACTCATTTATGCTCTGCCCACCTCTGATTGGATCAGCTGATTATTGTGTTTGTGGCTTTCCAGAAGCATGTTACACAAAGACAAGAGATTAATATGCAGATATGTCATCTTGTGGACAAGCTATGCAAGATTACACCTATAACATGGTTGACGGGTGTTTTTCCTGTCTCTTTTTTACTTTTCAAATTTTCATTTATCAGCCGTTTTGAATGCCGATACTTATATATTGGCAAATAGCTAGCATCAGCCGATATATCGGTGCCCTCATATCCTGGTGCCCTGGATAGATTGGTTGCGCTCTAGTAATTATGTATTCTTTTTGCAGAGTGGATTTTAAAACCACCCCTGGCTTTCCAAGAAGAAAGAACACAGAAAATAAAGCAGTGATAAGGTGGATGTGTGGCCTTCACCTGACAGAGCCCAGGAACCAGAGCCTTTGTGTGTGTCCCCACTGTAGAATATCAAATAGGTGTCGTGTCGTGGTCCGTCTGCTGTACGAAGCTCCAGAAAGTTACGTAGCTTGGTCTGTAGAGCCTCCAGGGTGAAACCGCTAGTAGAGTAGTCACAGCCGAATGTCTGGATCATGTGGTGTGAGAAGAGGCGCTGCACGTTGTTCAGCATGCCCGTGGAGCGGGCCACCTGCTCAGGTGGTAAGAGAGTGGGCTGGCCACCAGCACTGGATGAAAGAGAACAATGAAAGGCTGTGAGAAAAGACTTGTTGATGTTTATCTTTTTTATCTACTTAGAGGGAGGCTCAAGTTAGGTGGCTTGACAGCAGCAGGGGTGGAGGAGAGTGATGTGCACTTATTTATTTTCTGAGTGAGAAGTTGATAGATTGACATACTAGGGTGGAGAAGCTGTCTACCTTGTTGGGGAGAGGAGACAGAGAGGGAGAATAAGAGGAGATGGGGGAATAGGAGATGCAAAAACTATGTGAACGATTGCTCCTGGAGGAAATGACATTAGCCTCAGGGATGAGAAGGAAATAAAGAATGAAAGTAGCAAAAAAAGAGGATATAAATGAAAACAGAGCAGGGTAGCAAAAACAGGTTAAAAATACACTCGTGAAATTTACAAAAAGGCATCAATCTCACTATTTAGGGTGATTTTCAAAGAAATACATTTCCCAACAAACACAATAATATGTTATTAACTAGTGATGTAATTAAATGAATATTGAATACATAATATAATTCCCTCTTTCATGTGATTACTGATTTGCTGCTGCCAAGTGTTTTTTTAACCAAAGCATGAAGGTGCTCTGAACAAGTTCCCCCACAAATTTGACTTACCAGAGTAATTACTTTGAGGTGGAACTAACTAATTCAAAGCAAAGTGACTGAAGTTGAAAAACTGTGAGGAAGAAACTCACAAGGGAAAAAGGCAGGCTGCAGTGGAAAGTGGAAATTAAATTGACACATTAAAGTTAAGCAGGAAATGTTAAACACACATGCCGACACCGCAGTGAATAAATACACAATTCATTCTTTTTGCCTTTTTAAAAGCTTTTTTGGTCCCTCAGTTAGTTGAACCTTGGATCCACAAGTTAAAATGCAGTTTTTGTGCTGATTATGGAACAATGAACAATGAACCACCATCTATAGATCATCTATAGACTGAATTCTTTTTTTTTTTTTTGGTGACATCGGAATCACATCTCTGCTTTTTGCAGATGTGGTTCTGTTGGCTTCAATCAGCGATGATCTCCAGCTCGCACTGGGTGGTATAAAGCCAAGTATAAAGCCACCAAGTATAAAGTGGAAGGAATGAGAATGAACACCTCCAATTCTGAGGCCATGGTTCTCAGACGTAAAAGAGTTGAGTGTCCACTCTGTGTAGGGGTGGAGTTCCTGCCCCAAAGAGATTGAGCGATAGCTTGATGGAGATTAGTTTAGCTCATGAGCCAAGAGCAAACTAACAATTTACTGGTCAATCTACATTCCTATTCTCACTCACAGACACAAGCTCCGAGTAGTGTCACGTACCACCCACGCAATGTAATAAGTTCCCCTGAAGGAAGTAGCAGTTGAGATGCTGGAATGAGTGATTGACTGGTGAAGGCTGTTCAAGCATCATGGGGCAACCCTTTCCTTTCTTTTTTTGTTTGTCTGGAAGGCACTTACTTTTCTTGTCAACTAAATACTGAACTGTCAGCGTGGTGAGGAATGGCAACTCAAGACCAATGGACTGCGTGAGCTGGCCCAAACCTCTGGAGTGAAGACTGGGAGAGTGGAAGCCGGGCATTCATGAGGTCACAGTGAGGGTCATTTATCTAGTCAGGCCGAAGCTGCTTAGGTAAGCCCACACATCTTTGCATGCCTGATGGCCAATATATCTGTACTTGGTATGGGTGTCACCACATTCTAGTCACCCCTAGACTGATGTCAGATAAATGGTTTAGTGATTTGGTGAGTGATCCTGACAGTGATGCACAAAAGAGATCGTGGATGCAAGTGGTGGAAATGAGCTTCCTCCATAGGGTGTCTGGGTTTAGCCTTAGCAATAGGGTGAGAAGTTCAGCCATTTAGGGGGCTCAGAGTAGAACCCTGACTTTGCCACATTGAACAGAGCAAGTCGAGGTGGTTCAGAAATTCGGTTAGGTTGATTTGCTAGGTAAGGTGTTTCTGGCATATCCTTCCTGGAGGGGACCATGGAGTAAAACCAGGACACACTGGAGAGGGTTCATCTCTTGGCTTGCTTGGAAATGGCTGTGGCTGGGGAGAGGTCTCTGCTGCCCCCGCAACAAAGACACACCCAGATAGGGATGTGTGGATGTATAGTTACCAGGATGATATAGAAATATCTTTTAATGTACTATCACAGAATCTCTGTATTGCAATACCATCATTATTGGGGGCAGCTTATTGTACTATTTTTGTTATTGGTACTATTAAATGCATCATAAGATAAAAAATTTTTTCCATTGAAAAAAAATTATAATAAAAATTATTTGGAAAAACACTGTAAATAGGAGTGATGTATTTTGTAATTCCATGAGTATATTTGAGGACAAGGTCATTTTATGAAAGTGAGTGTGGATACAGGTGACACAAAACATGCTGTGGATGGTGACAATGAGATATTCAATGTGCCTATTAATTGGCGTTCTACAAGATCTGTGTGCTTGAAGCCGAGCATATAAAAAGTCTTGCAAACACTTGCATACATCAGCTATCACATTATGCCCCGCGCCCATGCTTTCACATTTAACCTGTCAAGGGGAAGCTTTTCTAATGAATGCCAGAAGAGCGATGCTTTTGTTTCCACAGCTATGAGAAATAAATGGCCTTATCTGTTGACAGCAAGGCAGCACTCCTATCCTTTCAGAGAGTTGGATAAACACAATGATGATAAAAATTTAACATAAAGTTTGCTATAAAGACATACTACACTTGAACAGAGAATGCAGTATTGCAACCTGAGCATGACTTGGTGAGCTCATCATTCCCCCAAACCCATCTAATCTTTTTAGATCTCATGATGCCCAGGAGAGCAAAGGCCTGTGGTTTGAGATTCCAACCACATCTTCCCCTGTGACACTCTCTCTTTCATCCTTAAAAAAAAATCCAATCCTTTCCTCTGCAGCTCTTTCACAGCTTCACCTCTCCCTCCCCTTTCTTTGCTATGTCTGTCTGTTTTTTTTCTTTAAACCACCACCTTCTTTCAAAGTTAACAACTTCAGTCCTCCCCTTTTGTTTATCTTCCTGTTGTTTCACCATCCCTGTTGTACCCTGTGTGCTTTTCACCCATATCTCTGTAATATCCCAGAGGGGATCTTGTCATTGTGAAAGCATGATCTGCAGCCATCAGTCGATTATACGCGGCAGCATTCTCATCATACTCTAAGTTCTCCCTATGGATCCTGCACATACAGCTTTGCATACAGAGCATCTACGGCTCCAATATGGCCTGTTAAACACTAGTAAGACTGACACCCCACCTGAACGAGAACGCTAACTTTTAGCTAAAAGGTTCAATAATTCAATAATTACAGAAGGAAAAAAAAAAATCAAAAAGAAA
>VUQJ01032015.1:0-15123 GCA_015108635.1 Andinoacara biseriatus | reverse complement strand
AACACAGAACACAGACAACATTCACACTCACATTCATTCTCTCATTCACACCTATGGGCAATTTAGATTAGCCAATTAACCTAACCCCAGTAAGTGCATGTCTTTGGACTGTGGGAGGAAACCAGAGTACCCAGAGGAAACCCACGCAGACACGGGGAGAACATGCAAACTCCACACAGTGAGAGAGAGGCCGGGCCAAGGTGGAATCGAACCCAGGCCTTCCAGATGGTATTCAAACTATGAGGCAGCAGTGCTAACCACCGCGCCACCGTGCTGCCCTTATTTTAGCTTACAAATGTTTATTTGTTCAACATTTTACATGTATTTAATTGATACATAAACATATACGATTGTATATACTATAGATGTTTTCGAAGTTCAATAGTGCTTTATCATTAGATCTCCTGGCAGTGTTAAAGCAATTTTTTTCTTGTTGATCTTTCACTATTGGATGTGGAAGATCACTCTTGAGATTTGAAGACATTTTGGCTCAATTTTGTGTGATTGGCAGACTGAGTGTTGATGTCAGCCTTGATTTATGTTTTCGTTAGCAGTGCCCCATAGAAAGTAACTTTTAAGAAACTGACATTCACAAAGGCTGAAGTAAATCTGAACTGTTGAATGATACTTTACAATGAAAGGTTTAGGACATCCATATCTGCAGGACATAAGCTTTACAATCCAATCTCATTGTACATCCTTGATAATGACAAAGGCATTCTCTCTATCTACAAGAATTAGTCAAACTAGCAAATGCTTTCAGCTGCTTTTTGTTGCTTTATTTTTTTAACTTTGCCTCAGTGTTCCCAAAATAGGAATGGGAATTTCTAAACGTGATACAGGAAGGATTATTATAGCATAAAAACAGATTTAAAAGATAAATGTGTGAAATTTACTTCTAGATCACGTTAGTCTGGAGAGATTAGTTGCCTCTTCAAATTGTATTTGTTTCTCTCTGGTCGCCACTGGTTCCATTGCTTAGTGGGGGTGTTTGGTCCTATGTGCGTTGCAGGTAGCTGGGGGTAGACATGGGATGAACTTGGGGGCTGGGGTGTCTATTGACTTCTTCTGGGGGTTGGAGGGTTCTGGCTGTCATTTAGTGGTATCTGTGTGTCTGCTCTGGTTGGTGGTGAGGAGGGGTGGGCTGGGGGCTTGAGTGGGTGCTGTCTTGTTGTCTTGGGGTGTGGAGAGTGGGGCCTAGGGTGTTTGCGGTGCAGGTGGATGGCTTCTCCTGTGCAGGTCTGGGGTTGCCTGTTTATTGGTTGCATCCATCCCTGCTGGGTGAGGATGCACATGCACTGCTCTCTGCTTTACCCAGCTGAGTTCAGGCATTTTTTTACAGCATGGAGCCATAGTTTTTATGTTAGATGTCTTGCTTGTAAAACTGTAGCTTTTTGATATCTGTGTGATACTATTTTTAAAAAATGGTTATAAGTGGTCATTATTTGTGTTGTGAATTAGAGCAGAGAAAAGCAAAAACTGAAGTTGACTGCAGCTTGCAGCAGTAATTGCAGTTTATTGGTCTGGAATCAACTCCTGCTCAGTCAGAGCATAATAAATATAATTATTCTGTTCATACAGCTACTTACTGTTATTGTTACTCAACCCAAAATCTGTCAAATCTGAAGCAATTGCCATATCTCATATCTCACTCTAAAACATCCTGGTGTATAACAATGCATAAGAAAAGTCAGCCTGTATAGGTTTTGAAACAGTATCTAATCAAAAGCAAGAAAAAAAACCCCAAGAGCAAACATTAAAAAAATACGGAAGCTGAGGGCGGACGTGGTACCTATAGACTTTTTTCTGATGGTTTTCTCGAGATAACAAGTTATTTATCTCGTTATCACAAAATAACAATTACAATTTTCTTTAGATTACGAGATAAATAACTCGTTATCTCGATAAAATTAACTTTGTTTTCTCGAGATAACGACTTTAACCGTAAACCTTTGTGTGCTGACGATCATGTCCTTTGTCAAAACCAAAACAACAACAACCCCGTGCTTACTTCCGCACGTCACATGAGCTTCAAGGGTCACATTCAAGATCCCTAATGTGTAACATTTCTTATTCATGAACACCACATACACTTAAGTGATCCTGCTGATATATTCAACTTCATCGATGACCAGCTTGGGGGACCAGGCCGTCTTCATGGTTAGCGAATGAGCAGCAGGGCTGAGCTGCAGTCCAGCCAGCCATCTCCTTAATGACGAGGGCTGATATGAAAGATTGTTTTCTCGAGATAACGAGTTATTTATCTTGTTTATAGGTACCACATCTGCGCTCGGCTTCCGTAAAAAAAGGTTACCCATTTTTTTCTTTTTTTTTCTCCTGGTGAAGCTGTAAACTGATTGAAACTGGTAATCATCAAGTTTCAGTAGAGATAGGCACCCCGATGTAACTACAGGAATAAGTACAATTTCAACAATCAATCAATTTGAGGAATTTGAGGATAACTGGAAAGTGTAATATGGTTTCATTTCTGAATGATCTTGTCTCGTCTTGTCTCTCGAGTCTCTTTAGGTCATTTAATTATTTCATGACTTTTAATGTGCAAAAACATGTTCTACTTAAGAAATACATTGTTTTAGTGGATGTTGGTCTTGCCCCCAATTTTTTTTGCCATCAGTTGATGAACGATTTAGTTCATATACAGTACATGACAGGTAAATCTAAAACTACTTAAAGTGGGAAAACAGAATTATGGAGGTGATTGGAATTAGGGCAGGACCCACCAGAGTGTAAACCAGGAATTTTCCTAGCATCTAATATCTTAGTCAATTAAACAAGGGGAAAAAATAGATTAACCTACTCGTCTAAAACTAAGAAATACTCAGATATCAAGTTCCATTTTTGGCCTGTTTAATGGACAATGCCAAAAATGATCTAAAAAAAGGAATTTGAAATCATTAACCACATTATTTAATAATGAATCACACTTTAAATGCTGCTTAACTATGCAGCACCATGTGCATTGTGAACACATCAGGTTATACTCCAAAGAGGCAATGAAGAAAAAAATTGCATTTATTTTAAATCTATGAAGATGCATTATTGCAAACGATGTTTACGCATATGATGCATTAAATATAACATCCGGAAAATTAATAAATTGTGAATTAAGTCTTAAGACTTAATTGTGCCGCACATTATGAACAATGCTCATTGTTCTACAATTCATGACATACATCTCAATAAAAGTTAAAATCTAAAATTATAATAAAACAATAAAATACAAACATCCATCCATTCATTTTTTTCCTGCATATCCAGGGTTTTTATGGTTAATAATACATTTCTCCTTGAAAGGGGTGGACACAGCAGCCATTCCAGCTGGATTTAAAGTTAAACACAATGAAACAGACCATTAGAAAGTGATTTCCAAACCATTGATATAGACATGGTACAAAAATTATCTGTGTGGTATTTTGTCGTAGAACCTGAAATTTAAATTCTGGTGACATGTGAGATTGATGTGAGACTGACACTGATATGTTTTAAGGTAGCAGATTATGGGTACTTCCTTTTATATGGGCAGCAACCCTTTTCTTGTTCACCAAGGTTATTCACAATAATTAATTTTTCTGTAAAGTTTGAAAATCTTATGGGTGGAAATCTTATGAAAACAGTTACACCATGCTTTCTTGTGATGCATCTTGTCAAACACGCTGCAGACTAGGAGTGGTGCAACTCTGGTAATTGGTTGTTAGAATATTTTCATTTGTTCTGTATACCTGACCTCTGAATTATGGATCTTGCCTATTTCAAAAGTTCTCAGATGAGAACCCAATTGCCTTTTGTGGCATATACAGCAGTAAGGAGGATTACTTGTTAGAGCTCAAGAAAATCAATCTGGAGCTCAACATTAGTGAGATAAAAGGTCTTGTAGAGGTTTTCCAACTAAGCTGGTAATCACAGAAACCTGTCAAATTCAAGAGAGAGCATAGACACTGCAGCTGACTTATGTGCTCCAACACATGCAATGCACTTCTTTATATCTTCCGGCTGTATGTCTGTCTGTTATGGCACTGCTATTTGTGGTGGTGTGGGGAGATTGGCAGAACAACAAACATAAAAGACAGACTACATCAGAATGAAATTGTATCCCATCTCTACTTAAACTAAATGAAGTGGACTTAAAGGATGTACTAAAGCACCTGACCTTTTAAATCAGCCCTATCACTGTCCAAAATAGTTCCTGTGACAGTAAATTCTCTTTATGCAAGCCCGGTGTCCTCTCAACATGTTAGCACATTATGCACATGACTCAGAATATGTGGTACCTAAATCTACTTTACTTAAATTGTTTTCTGCATGTGCACACTGTGATTATTATCTTCTTGTATAAATATTGAGATAATGAGATAACGATTTGTTGCAATTGAATTTTTATTCTCTCTTTAGCGCCCTGCAAATTGCACATATAATGGACTGTACTGAATTGTTTCATTTACTGTCTTTTCACCTTCAGAAAATTGGTCCCATCTTGTCAGTTCTCTAAAACTTGGTTCTTTATGTGGTAGTGTTAGTTTGTACATACTGCTTGCATCTTTATTTACACAGTGTCAGAAAAATCTCTCAAACAGATGAGCATAAGCAACTGATTAAAACCCTCTTTTTTATGGAGCAGGCCAATATGACCCATTTCCACTTTGGAAATGATGTTGCTGACATTTATGGTGCTGAGATGATGAATCCTAGTGGCTTGAGTTACTTTTCATTTACTGTTACTATCAGGTTCACATTTGTGACTATGAGAGAAATATTTCAACAGCTACTGGAAGTGTTGCCATGGAATATGTTGAAGCATTGATATTCCCGTCCGGATGAACTCCAGCCACTTTGATAATGCTACTTTTCTAATCAGAAAAAAAAAGAGTTCAATCTAAGAATAACATGAGACTTTCTTAATCCCAGAAACAGTGTAATCTTTGCTGTAGATGTTTGTCAGTGTTTTCTGTGTTTCAAACATTCTTGCACTAGATTGGAAAATAAATAAATAAATAAAAATAAATAATCGATATGCCCAATAGAGGAAGATGGAGACAAATAACAGGTTAGTGTTCTTTGTCCGGTGCTGTTTCAGTGCACATTGTGCTCACACAAGGTTCTATACACATTAATGAGATTGTGTTTGTTGTGGAAAGCGTTCTACATTGATTGATGCTGCTGGGGACTTAGAGGTGCTTGAAAAACAATATTCTCCCACTAGAATTTTCATTGCAGGTCCTTTTTAAAAAAAAGGAAATGGAAAAAATGATTTAAAATATTTTAAAGTGAAAATTAATGCAAGAACAATATTACTCTGTTTTTTTTCTAATTATTATGAAATATTGTTTAAGAAAAAAAAATGAAGATAAGTTAAGAACAGCCCTATACTAAAAAATTATGTTGTTAAAAGTATTCCGCTAAACAACGAGTACTGCAGCTAACTGCAGATCATTTTTGAGAGTTGAGGAAAAAAAGAAGAAACTAAAAAAGATTTTGTGTTATCACGTCAACAAACAACTTCAGTGTGTCTTGGCATTGATTACATAAGTTGCTGGAACTCTGCTTATCTTTAACACTTATACAGACCAGTTTTATCAATTCGGCAGTCTAAGCAGGAATCCCATCCTTCTCCCCAGACATCTCCTCCAAATCATCCTACTTGACCTGGGTGTCCTGCCTGCTAGACATAACGTAAACATCGTACATTGGAGTCGTCCCTAAGTATACTAATCTAATGTCCCAACCACCTCAACTGGATATTTCCACTGCAAAGGAACTCTATCTACCTCTTCCACATCTCAATACTGAGGGTTAGCCCAGAGGAGTCATTTCTGCCTCTTATCAGGGTTCAACACCTATGGCCTGGGCCACTAAAAAAGTATGTTGAACAAGTAGACTACCGAGCTGCTGTCCTGTTCAGGCCAGCAACACTGTTTCACTTGTCTCCCTCCTGTCACTCTCAACCGGACATGGCAGATGACTGCCCCTCTATAAGCCAGGTTCTGCTGGAGGTTTCTTCCTGTTAAAAGGCAGTTTTTCTTCCCACTGTTGCCAAGTGCTTGCTCATTTTGATTGTTGAGTTTTCGCTGTAATTATTGCGTGGCCTTTACCTTACAATATAAAACACCTTGACGCGGCTGTTGTGGTTTGGCGCTACAGTATATAAGAAGGTGATGTTGGCATTGCAGGGCTGGACAGAGTGAGCGTTTCATTAATATTTGTGACTAAATGATTGATGCATGTTGACTGTAAAATTTATCACCACATGTACAGAAAAATTTGTATAATATTTAAACCAAGCAGCCTCTGTTTTCCACAGATGCTGTAAATGAAAGACCTATAAATGATGCTATTATAGGTAAAGCTGGAGCGTCTCTGACATACAGACAGTGAGCAGCAATGAGGCAGCCCTGTGACAAAATATAAGATCTCGGGTGGAGTGAAAAATATATTTTTTTCGATTTTACAATGATAGCATCTCACCTCGGGGCTGTCTCAGTGCATACTAATCTGATGCTCGAACCACCTCACCTGACTATCTTTGCTGCAAAGGAACTACTATTCTATCTTCTCTGAGAACCTCACCTTATATCTGAGGGTGAGCCCAGAAACCCTTCAGATGAATCACTTCTGCTTCTTATCAGGGTTCAACATAACCAGTGGCACGGGACCATAAAATATGTTGGACAAGTATATTGTCCAGCTGCTACTGTAACTGCTATCAAAACCTTTGTGGGTACAAAGCCAATAAGAGTCCTTTATCAAACCACCTGTTTAACAACCTCAAATGTGATGGAAGATGTTTTGTCAGCTGGACACTTGCCTCAGACTCAGAGAGTCTAATTTTTATCATAACTACTTCACACCCAGCTGCAAACCACTGCAGTGGAAAGCCTTCAGCCTTTGGCTTTGCCAAAATATAATTGCAAAAATGAACAGAGTAGAATCCATAGGTAGCCTAAGTTATTGACAGGAACAGGGGCCAAACAGCCTGTATGCCCAAATAGTGTGCCATTTTACAGGAATCTCTTTAGGGCCATCTGAAGGTTTTCTGCTATGTCTTCCCACACACAAGTTTTTTGTTTCACCAAACACCAAGCCATGTTCCACCAGCATCTGTGCTCTTTCTCCAGATTCCCAAATCCATCCAAGCTTGACTGGGCTGCTTTTTAACTTGATGACTCCCTTTGCTTCTGTTGTTTACTATTTGATTCAGGGTTCAGTACCATTGTCTTATGGCTGTAGTTCCATACCTCAGCAATGAATTTGCTACACATGACCCGTTCATTCATTTTCCTCAGCATCCTTTGGAATTATATTGAAGTTCTGTGAGAAGTGAGCATTTAGGTAAGCACCTAAGCACACCTTTCTGCACGCCTACCTTGCAGAAGAATTGTCAGAACTATTACTTCTACATTTACCATCAACAAATTGACCAGTTTATAGACCCTTTCATTTAGTAAAGGCAATAAAACACAATAAAAACGCCCCACTAAACTAAGGAGTCAATGATTATGAAAAGCAAAATCTATCAGAGAGAGAGCAAAAACTTGAGGAGTGGACAAAAAAAAAGTGGTTTATTTTGGATAAGCAGAAGACAATGGATGTAAGTATGGATTGTAAAAAAAGGAATAATGCACTGTATACCTCAGCAATACCAAAAGACTTTCCTTCATGAATGTAAATAGAGGGTTTATAACAACGTGCAAACCACTGGTTACACTCATGAATGAGAAGAGCAGATGGTTGCCAGTGGGACCGGGTCACTAGTGTTTCTTGATGCTTATATTGAAAATGCTGCAAAAATGATCAAACAGCACTTCACAGTGCAAATGGATATTGACCCAAAGCAAACTGCAAAAGCAACCCAAGATTTTCTCACGGCAACCAATTGCTAAACTTTTCAATGGCCAAATCAGTCACTTGATCTCCATCCGACAGAGTTTGCTTTCCAGTTACTGAAGACAATACTAAAGGCAGAGAGACTATATTAGGTTTTTCAAGAGGTTTAAACCTCTTGAATTAAAACTAAAAGTTAGCACTAGAGTGACTGACTTAAAATCTGCTGCAGTGGTGTACAGAGGCAACATTAAGGTATAAAAATACATGTAATATTATCATCCAAATGGTCATGAACTGTATAAGTATCAGTCCATTTACCAGATTATCAAAAGGCAGTTTACCCGTCACCACTGCACTGGTTAAACATGTTGTTGACAGTGTATTGCCAACCAATCCCACTGACATATCTATCAACAATAAAAATGAAAAAAGATTGGTACAGCAGGTGCTTCAAACTTAGCACAAGTATTGATAGTGGAAACCTCTGTTTCACTGACAGCTCAGTCCATGTGAAGAATATTACTTCACAAATCAGCCTTTATGCTCAGTGTCTAGTAATAACAAATAAATAAATAAATAATTGACAAATGCAAAGAAGCCATTGAAATTGGCTCTGCCTCAGAACATTGTTTTTTTAGTAGTGCAATAGTGTGGCAAATATAGTATCAGAACTCAATCAAAGTATCAAAAGTGATTTTGTTTTTCTAAGCAAAGAGGAGTTTTCCCAACGTCAAATCACGATTACACTGAAGGTTTTTAAGGGGGTAGCGTATGGTGTAGGACGCTAAACTGCCTTCTGGAAACTGTGAACTGTCTGAAGCACAATGAGAACAAGACTGATCATGCCGTCAGAAGATTAATATAACTAGCTTTGTTCACTGAGACTCCAGTAATCAAAATTACTGTCTGTCAGAAGGGTATCTAATAGTGAAGTCAGAGAATGAGTAGCAGTCTATAAATTACTTCTAGTGGAAACAAGGTCAGATGCTTACAGTGGGTAAGACATATCTGTATTTCACAGTAAATGACTGGAAAAATGGCTGCAACAGAAGGGTGGGAAAAAGCAGGTTATACCACAGTGTATCCTCTTCACAGTGCAACAAACTTAAGTATAGCTAAGCTGTGATAATCTCAGTGATATATCAATTTATTAAAGCTTAGTCTATAAAAATCATAACAAAAGATACTGGACCTGTGAGATGTGAAGAACGTATGACCCTGCACACAAATACTATCTGCAACAGGTGCACTGCACTACAGTATATGGGCCTCCATACAAATCCAACCAAACTCCAGGTGGCCAGTTCTGTTTTTTTTCCCTGCACTTTTTTCTGCACTGAATCTGCAGCATCTTCAACAAAGGTAAAGCAACCATTACACAATTTCTGCATTGTCTCTCTTGGTAAATGTAGCTGAATTAACTGATCTTTTGCAATGCGGGCTAAATAAAACGTAATGACAAATAGGCTGTGCTGAGACAGTGTCTTCTTGAAATAAACCAAACAATTTATTTGGTTTGCTTTTCCTGCCAAAAGACAGAGATGTACAGGGAGAATCTTACTGCTGTTACTTGAGAGGCAAGAGAACCAGTGAAGTTGCCAAACCAAGCTTAGAGTGCTCTGAGAAATGCCAAACTCAACAAATGTGGCACAAGGAGCTGGTTCCCTTACATATGACTTACTGAAAGAACTGAAGGAGTTAAGGTCAGACTATATGTAAATCATTTTGGGAAGGTTTATATCTTTTTTGATTTGTTTTGTTTTCAGTCCTTGCTTAAGGATGAAGGAGGTTGCAGTATAAATCCTGGTCAAAGGACTGAATAATCTAAATTCCACCAAACCAGAGGTCAAACCTTTGTGTAAGTTAAGGATTTAAAATGTTCATTACTTGTTCTTTTGCATTTAGAGTGATTTTTTTTTCAAACACCTTATCTGAAAATCACATCTAAAGCTTTTACATAGTGACATTTGATTGATGCTTAATTTAATTTCAAAACTGGTACATGTGGGATGAACAACTAGTATATTACAGTGGCCAAGTGTTAAATTATGTAATTTATTATGTATAAATTTACTTTTTCGCAAAAAAAAAAAAAAAATCCCAAGAGAATGACTTACCACAAATCCTGTGCATATAAAATATAGAGTGCAGAAAACATCGGTGTAGGAAGATGAATATTTTTGGTTAGGGCTGACTCAAATCACAGCGTCATTGGTAAAATATTACCGGTGGGTGGAATGCTTCTCACGTATGCCCCAAATTCAGCTCTGTGAAAGGACAGAATAGGACACGGAGGAAACAGAAAACACAGAAACACACATATCCATATATACACACACATTTACATACACATACACACAGACACACACACACACACACACACACACACATATATATATATATATATATATAGAGAGAGAGAGAGAGAGAGAGACCTAAAGTCTTTAACTAGTATAAATAATAGAGCTAAAGTCATTAGTGCCATCTTCAAAATCATCACCATCAAAAATCCTAGCTCATGCCATACCACTAATTACATATTATCCTTTCGTAATATATTTGTGTACAGAGACAACTGTACATTAATATATTACATTTTATTATAGGTTATTAGCATCTTAACCAATTCAGCTTCAGACTTAAGGCCAATATTATGCTCTTGATTTAAGCAGCCCTTGGAACTGCAGTACAGCCTAGACTACAGGATCAGTGTCACAAAGGACCAATTGATCTATCTTCTAATTATTACCTTAAGATGCTCTGTGTGCAGCATCATACTAGCATCCAATCAAATCCAATTAACACTGGTGGCCCCCTCCAGAAAACTGCATTATAGAGGGATTACACAGCTATCTGTGCTGGTCTGATTAATGGCTGCAGTAATTAATGCTGAAGGGGTCTGTCCGAGTGCCTCAGTGTAGAGGAGCATACAGCAGTGAGCCAGCTGCAGTGAAAGGAGCTTACACTGACACACATGCACACATAAAAGCACACACCAAACACCTGGATCCTCTCATGCATGCATATGTTGCACACAATGAGGCTTTATTTGTAGATTTTTGTGCCTTGATAGATACAGAGATGGGCATGAAATTTAGGGTACTTTAAGCAGAACTCCTTGTCCCATATGTGCAACTCCTAGTCCCACGTTTATACTGTAAAACATTGTTTCTAGTCTATCTGACCACTCAAAGCGAGTCACATTGTAACCATAGATTTATACAGCGTGAGTGCATCTTTGTGTGTAAATATTAGCACAACTGCAATCAGAAAATAAGATAGAAAAGTGTTGGAGACTGGTAATAAAACTCATAACTTATTATTTCCCAGATTTAGCCACATCTAGGCATTTAAGTGCTTAATGTAATCAGTGTGCTTTTATTCAGAAAGCACACAGAGAGAAAGAAAAAGCATTGAGGAGGCAAACTGAGCAAAGGAGTTTAACAGATGTAGAATGACAGCTACAGAACTGAGCTAAACAGAGTTACAGAACCCTCCTCAGTTCAAATGAGCAGCATGCTTTCTGACACTGTTTTATGAGACGCCTAAAATGTGCATGTAATCAACAAAGTGCAAGTTTAAGAAACACACATTTTATCTTAGTGGTAAAGCTAGAACATCCAAATCAAATCTAAAATTATTCCTTTTTTTTATGGGAATGCATTTTTGTATATTTCTGAGCTTAAATTCAAATTTGGTGTCACAAAATAAGTAGTAACTTTTTTCTCTTGAAACAGAAATTTTGTTGCTTTTACTGTCACATTTATACAATTCAAAAAAAGGGGGAAAATCTGGAGCTTGAGACTTGTCAAGCAGACATCCTATAATGTATAATTGAAGTATACCAATACAAATAATTCATAAAGCAATCTACTGGCAGCATACGATTCCACAGATAACAATCTTCAGCATCTTGAGCACAGAATTATCACAGATGGTTGAAGGCCTTAAATCTAATCTCCAGGATGTGACATGCAAATTTGAAGGCTCTTCCTTTGCTTCACTCAGTGTGCATCTATCAGTCTATTTCAACATCAAATGTTCTTTATCATGCAATGTTATCTCATATTTCAAAGGCTGTGGCTGTTATGGCATGACTCCAGCCTGATAAGAACACAAACACCTGCTTCTGTGTAGCTGTGCAACTTGGAGAGCCCTTTATATTTGGTTTCTGCAAGGTCTCTGCTGAAATACTGTTTAATCTCTCTGTTTTTTGCCTCAATCTTTTTCCTCCATACTGATACTGTGACACCAGCAAACTGTAGCTTAAAATATGTGAAACTATGAAAAGTTGGTGAAAACATGTTTCTTGTACCTTTTCATTTGTGTTTTCCATGCCCTTGCTCCTTAATTCATGTCTCTGTACAGTATGTGTATTTTAGCTTACCTAAACAAAGCTTATGTAATGAACTGCTGTGGCAGGCAGGTTAGAGGATCCCAATGCAGGACTCTGGACAGACTTAACTTTAACATCAGCTTTATTTGCTGGAAACTAAGAACTGGACGGAGCCATTGGAACAAACTACAAAACTCACTGGATCGGAAAAACACAGACAGGAAGAGACAAAACATGACAGACAGAAACTGGGACTAAGACACATGGACTTCATACAGACACCAGACAGGGGCACAGAGACAAAACCAGACAGAAACATCAGGGAGTCAGGCTATAACAGATAACCAGAACCTGCATACAGAACATAAATACCAGGAAGTAAATCAGGAATTATAATACAAAAGGTACCAAAACTGCAAAATCAAACGAGACAAAAAAGAACTTGAAAGTCCAAATGAGAGCACAAGAGTCCAAACCGACAGTTCTGACGGTCTGCCTGGCCATAGATAGAGGCAGCGCAGATGGACAAACTCAGGAGGCCAACCTTGTGGTCAGTGGCAACAGCAAAGCATTTCAGAAGGCCAGCAGCAGGCCCAGCGGTAATGGCGAAACAGTGACCCTCCGGTGGCATGACCAGAGCCAGACTCTCTCACTCAGGTTTAGGACACTCCGACAATGTGGCGCCCTCAAACTCAGGCTAAGGACACTCGGATTGAGTTGGACTCTCTGGCTTGGGCTCAGATGCTGGAGACGCCGACCTCTTTTGTCTTTAGGCTGGCTAGACTGTGAACAAACTGAAGAGACCCAGCGTCAGCGGATGCACGCGAAACAGTCCTTGGCTGAGGCCCAGCTGCACGGGCATTTTCACTTGCCCAGGTCGGAAGTGTGCAAGTTGTGGAGACTGTGCAGACAGAGGAGATGGAGGTGCAGGTGCAGACAGTTGAAGAGATGGACGTGCCTGCTCAGATGACTGAGGAGTTGGAGGTGCAGCTTCTGACGGCTGAATAGGAGGAGCTGCTGACGAGGAGGCTGGGACACTGATGACGAAAAAGGAGACTTGGACACTGATGACTGAAGAGAACACTCTGCTGAGTGTGAAGCATCTCCACAGAAGACTGGAGCTGCTTATGGGGGCCCACTGTTATCCCTTGAGGCTGAAGACCCATTAGGGAGTCAGGCAATATCACTCAGAGAGCAGCATAACCAGAACCTGCAAACAGAACTAACACACCAAAACTCTAGGGACATAAATACCACAAACCAAATCAGGGATTATAATACAAAAGGTACTAAAACTGCAAACTCAAACCGAGACAAAACAGAACTTGAAAGTTCAAATCAGACAGGGGGTCATAGACCCAGGACTATGACAGCTTACTCTTTAAATCATACAAAATGCCGGTTTGTTGCACTTTGTCGGTTAACCATTACAACAGAGAAATTCTCAATTCATGAGGGGAAAATGCTCAATTATCAGTATTCTCTAAAGACTATTTCAAGGGGAGGTGAAATTGCTCTCATGAATGATGCATGAAAAACTATTCCTAAAACAAGTGACAATCAGGGCCTAAATTTCACTAGAACTGATGTAATAAGTGTAATGGTTTATAGCATCTTACAATTTCACATTTAAAAAAAAGAATGCACATACAGACTTTGTACAAAAGTGCTATGTGCCAGCAAAGTACCCTTAAATGTGTACATGTGTAATGTAAAAATGTTCAAATATGGTTCTTGCCTGCTCTAGTTTGTGGATTGGACATAGATTAGACATAGATTTTGATTGACAACTGGGTGACTCTCTAAAAGCATAATGTACATATGGACGTGTTGGAACCCTACCTGCAAGGTCTAGGCCTATTTCTGATAATTAGCTGGCATGGGAGGACCATCAGCTAATGCAGCTCACCTGTGTTTTCCAGGCTATAAAAGATAGCCCAGATGAAATTGCTCAGTCTCTCTTTCACTCCACCTTCACCACTATCAACCCATTGGCGATGTTTGGCTCTTGGTGTTTAATAAATGACCTTTTATTCGAGTAAACCACTTATGTGGACTCCCTCCTTGTCACCTACTTTGAGCTGGTTTGTGACAGAGGATTCATCATGACACATTTATGTCTGTCTCATATCACAGCATAATATTTTATAAATAATAATATTTTTAATTTGCTATGATTATTAAGGTGGTCTAGTCTTTATAGGAACAACTAAATATCAGCAATCTGCCAATGGTAGTTATCATGGCGAATCCTGCCATATAAAACTATAAGGCCCTATAGACCTAGAGACCATTTGGTGACAACTGTTTGTTAGGGTAAAATGTGAATTCCCTTTTGGCGAGTGGTTGCTGGCAGTTGCTGTGAAAGTGACTGCTCAAGCCCCAGTCATGCAGGACGAGAAAGACTCAAGATAAGATAAGCTTTAATGATCCTACATCGGGAAAATTTGTGCATTACAGCTCAGTACAGAGAAGAATACAAAGAATAAAATAAGATAAAATAAAATCGAAAAGAAAGAACACTATATACATAAAATATATAGCAAAATTACACATATACATATACACACATGTACATCAAAGACACTATATACATATATCAAACCACCATCACTATAATAAATAAATAAAAAATAAATAAAAATGTGAGTTATGTATGGCTGAGGTGATGGCACTGGAGGTGAAGTGTCCAAGTGATTCTTGACATTATGATGCATTTTACAGTCTAACTGCTGTTGGGATGAAAGACCTGCGAAAGCGCTCCTTCCTTCAGCGAAGATGTTTCAGTCTCTGACTGAAGGAGCTGCTTAGTTCATCCACGGTGTCAGAGGTCTGCAGAGGTGGGGGTTGTCCATGATGGATTTCAGCTTCACTAACATCCTCCTCGCACCCACCACCATCACAGAATCCAGGGGACATCCCAGCACAGAGCTCGACATACGGACCAG
>VUQJ01032014.1:14244-27501 GCA_015108635.1 Andinoacara biseriatus | reverse complement strand
AATTAAGTAGAAGGCAAGGGAGTTTCAAAAGCTATCTATATGACAGGTAACCACAACCACTAAAATAAAGACCATAAAGACCAGACTTTCCAAATCTTCAGATTAATAACACCCAAAACATCTTTTCAAGACCCATGAACATGTTCTTCAAAAGTATTTGCCTTTAATTTCCCTCCCGCAGCCCGTAAGGAGTTTCTCTGCCCATGCTTTAAGTACTTGATTCACCTGCCAGGTTAAATAAAATAAAATTCTTCTGTGCTGCAAAGATAAAATCCAAGAAGTACCAGTTTTCAAGCTATCAAACCAGATTATCAATCCCCATGTTGTTCAGTGGAAGTCTACAATTTTATTTGTTCAGCTAAATGAAAAAAAACCCCAAAAACATCCAAAGATGCTCGATTCCACAGACCGTGTTTATTTAACTCTTTTTTTTTTAAGTCTGATGAAGATCTCCACAGCAACACATGCTTGACTGATTGAGTGCATTAACTGCAGATAGAGGACTATACGCACAGGCTTCACTTATGCTTTTATTTTCCTCGTTTCTTAAATTGCAACTAATGAATCGTAACTGGAGGGGTGGTAGTTATACATGTAGCTGTTTCAGCTTCACAGGCTTAAATGGAACGCTGCAACAGTTTCAAGTGTCAGGCAGAAACTCTTCTTCTAAAGTGGTTCTCTATGGCAGCAGCTGCAATTTGCTCAAAGTAAGTAGGGGAGTAATCCACAGAAAGGCCGGCCAACTCTTAAAAGTAAACATTTTACGTACGATCGATGGGGTTTTAAATGGGCTGCAGAAACCTTCATATACTGGGGTGTGAAGAGATCAGTCACACACAGCTGATGAAAAGGCATCACAGGCTCCAAAAAAGAACCCAACACATTTACGGAGTGCAATAGCAAAGAAGTGGGCAATGCTATGTTTTATAGCTCCATATTTTTAGAGCAACTTTCCTCCAATAGCGATAAATATCAGGAAATAAGGAAAGTCTTACACTCCATTTCAACACTAGTAACAAACACATTTGTGAAAATCCTAACTCACCTGTACAATAACACAGTTTGATTTAGATTATTGATAGCCATTTGATGACATGGGGAAACCTTGGACAATGATATGGAGCAGACAGTAACCTGTTCATGGCATTTGTACCCATACAGCAACGCTCACTAACTGCGAGATCTTCCCTCAAATTTCACTGTTCTTTCATGTTCAGCAACATGCAGCGCACTGACTAAAACATAAATTAGTCATTAAGTGGAGCAATTAAACGAGCCTCTTTTATTCCCCCTGAAATTAAATCCATTTCATATTTCATTCTAAGAAACAACTCTGTTAAATAAAGTATTACCAAGGAGAGATTAAGAATTAAAATTGTGAAAGACTACATTAACTGACTAAAGGTTTTAAAACTGGGTGTGAGATGTAAATCCTCAAAATCATTTGAATGAGGTAAGCTGATTTCATATCTTGATTGCTCAGTCACAAGATGACCGTCAGGTTAAAGGGGGCAAGCCCCCTCCCTCTATTTTAATGCTTCCCCAAAGTCCTTAAGAACAGGAACGGAGGAACAAAGATAAAAATCTTTCTTAGTCAGTAGACTGCACACTGTTAAGAATTAATTTTTCTTTTTTTGGTGTTATGTGAAACTATTTGGGAGTCATACTTTTATAGTATGGATGGAAAAAAGAATTACAAAAACGGTCTTATTAAAGCTGTATGTGTAAGCTAAGGAGAAACCACAGACAAAAGATGTCTTACGTGGACAAGTGTTCATGGTGTACCACTCCATACACTGGCCGAAGGGGAAGGAAGCTACATAAGCATTGGAGTCAACGCACTGCTTCATGTTGCTGCACCACATGCACTCTGAGCTGCTGCTGCTGGTGCATTCACTGCAGGTGGATCTCATGGCGCAGGGTGTCCGGCACTGCTTAGCACTGTGGTTGGCTGTAAAACACAACACACAGATTAGTATGGATGCCTCTGCGGGACTTTAAAGTCCCATGCTGAACTCTGTGGGATGATAAACCAGAAGCTATAAATCTGTTTGTTCTGACTCAAAAAGTCTGTTGATCAACAGAAAGGTTACAAAATTCATTTTCATATACATCGTGGTCCAGGTTAAACAGTCAGAATCTAACAAATGAATTTTAGAAGGTGTCACTGCTATAGCAAGGAGTATAATGAACCTCATATCTAATTGCAAATCCATTTAGGTCTCCATCTGCCTTTTTTATGTATCCAGTATCAGCCTAATGACAGCCTCATCAGGCAGACACGAGATGTTTGCAAGCAAAATGAGCATCAGGCATGACAGCCTGCTTTTACTTTGTAAAACTAAAAACAGCAAGGACAAAAGCAGCCCCCCCTCTTCTCCTCAGCTAGTTCTTAGACATGACATTACTTGCTGCATGCAGCTATTTATTTCTGTTCAACACAAATAATTGTGCATTAATACACTTTTCCAGAAAGACAGCACTTTGGAATATACAAAGTGAATTCACCTGGCCGTTCACACAGGCTGCCGTTCACTGGGCTTATACAGGTTTGAGCTTTCAGTCCAGTGGCCGCCGGCTCGGCCAGGTAGCCGCAAAACCCGGCGTCACTCGGCTCGCCCGGCAGCCATTGCAGGGTCGTGTTGGTGAAAGGTGACATGTCCTCCCAGCACCAGTAGGATACGTTGATTTTCCTGAGCCCTACCCACGGTGTCACAGAGGCCTTGTACTGTAAAGAGCGAATCAGAGGATGTTACACAAAGTTCTTTCCTTTGATCAGATTTTTCTCCAAATCATCTCAAACATAAGTGCCTGTTACACTTAAACTGATCTAATCTTCAGCCTAAGAAAATCAATTTCATAAAACAAATTTTTGACAAAAAAAAAAAAAAGAATATGTCAGAGCAGTTTTTCATTGCGCTGCACAGAGCAGCAATAAAAGCAGCTTTAGCTCGCTTGACTTGAAAAGGTCTGTTATCCAACTCATCTCTAATCAATGGCTTTAATATTCCAACAGTAGTAAACAAAGTCCTCCATCTCTCACAGGCATGAGGAGAAGAAGAACTGTGAATTGAATAAACCTGCCTGGAAATAGTTTGAACTACTAAACCGGGTGTACACCATCAATGTAACAATGGAGGAAGACTTGTGGAGCCCATTTCTAAATCTCTGTGCCTGTATCATTGAAAACCAATGTTATTCCAGAGCAGTTAAGCTTCCATTATTCTCTACCCTTAAGCACAAAGATTACCGAAAACCAACCACCAGAACAAATTTAGACCAGCAGGGGAAATCTACACGATTTCATTAGAATGGATGAAAGACACTTCTTTAATTCCAGACTGACTTTGTGATTTAAACTCCTTTTGTCTTATTTAGCTTCAGCATTAGATTTGCCGTGTGGTGGCTGCAGGGCACTTTGCAGGATCACTTTTTTTGCATGGGTGGCCTAAGTGAGAGGAGGCAGTATTTGGTATCTGGTATGTAATTAGAAACTACAAAGAGCTATATAACTTTTTTTTGTAGGGACTTTTCTGAACCCTTCAAAGCTACAAAATACTTGCTCAATTGTCTATGAATCTTCCTCTTAGCGTTTTTTTTATTAATTAACTGATTTCTTAATGGCTTAATGTTTATTTATGTCTTCCATTTCAAAGCCCAGCAGTGTAAAGTTTTCAACATGAGAAAAATCTGATAATCTTGTTACTGGAGAAGATCAAACTACAGAATGTTTGCAAAATGAGTCTTTTACTTAAGAGATTCACAGTGGCAATAAACATGCACCAATAAAGAGATGGGCTGTGTATGTTCACCGGCACACACAAATCTGTCCATCTTCCATCCATATCTGCAGGTACGTGAACAGAATAACGACAGCTGTTTGCGATGGTTAATCAATTGGTGGGATAGATTTCTGTGTATGTGCTCTAATGGAGCGAGTAAAAGATGTCTGAGCTCTGAGGAAGAGATCTGTTAATGGGAGATTTGTTTCACGCTTAATGGTCCAAAAATCACACACAAAAAGAATCCGACCAGAGCTTATTCAGATCAAGAAGAAAAGATTTCAAAAGCTACCACAAACACACCCAAGTGCAAAAACTAAATACGGTGCACAAGACTCAATTTAGGCTCATAAATCAGAGAAAACATGAGAAACAAGTCTGAAGGTTTTTTCATAGTGGACTTTAGGATGTGGTCTTTCTTGAACCAGTGTGTAACTATTGAGTTATTCTTCTCATGTGTCTACATGCACTTACTTCAATAAGCCAGTATGCCAAAGAAGATGAATCGCATCTCAAGTCTTATCAGTATCTTTTTCTCTGCTGGTCTGATGACCCAATTTCCCCAAGGAGAATATCTAATTTTCTCTAATCTGATAATTAATATCCTGGTTAAACCCCCCCTCCTCCTCCTCCTTACCACCACGCTCATTATCTGCAGCTCCTTCAGGACAAAGTCCACCTTCTTTTGTGTGGTCAGAGAGGCCAGGACGGCATTGTGGTTCCTGCAGGTCAGCTTGGCGTTATCGTACGAGTCCTTTGTCGTGATGAATTTCAGGCACGAGTTGCCCACCAGGTGCCAGCTTTCGCCGCACACGTTCTCTGCAGCACAGAGTGTTAAATGTTGATACTCTTGACACATTAGGCTGGTAGGTTAATATGTAAGCTGACTGTGTATTCACTGAGAAGATTGAGTCAATTGATCTCTTTTTTGTTAATTATCAACAGTTTCTTCTGGCAGTTTCCAAATTTTGTAGCATGTGACTTATTTTGAACAGATTTCAGAGGTAATGCAGGAAATCTATTAGCAAAAAAAAGTTGAGAAGAAACATACTTTACGAGGGGTTCGCCTTCTGAAAATGTCTAATAATAATAACACTACTAATAATAGGTTTTACAGTGGCATCCTGGTTATCTGTATATCAATATTTGACCATGCAACTTCTGTTATTGGCCTGGTACCTGAGGATGTCATAAACTAAGTATGATATTTTCTTTCTTCTGCCTGCGTGTGTGGCTGTAATTTGTTTTCCAAATTAAATGGCTTTCATTGTTACCTGGCAACGAGATGCACTCTTGGTTGCGAGAGTCCCACTGACAGTTTTGGTCCACAGCGCAGCTCTTGCAGCTTGTTTTCTTGTTGCACACATATGACGGGTTGTCCTTGGGGCAATTTTCATACTCGGCTGTGGCCCCCTGAGAAAGGAGGGCACGAAATAACAGACATCAACACTTTGGACACTTAAGTGCCAAATAATTAAATTTCATGTTGCATAAATGATACTCATTCACTTGAAACAAAATAATAAATAAATCAAACATATTTCATTAGTCATGCAGAATAAAGGGGAACAGATATATGAGGAGCAGATAGATCTTTCCAGAGTTCTTCCAAAAAGATTTATACATTGTTTATGCTTGGGGGGGGGGGGGGGACAAAGTCTTTTTTTCCTATAAAACAGCTATTTTAATTTAAATATCAGATTATTAAATAACTGAAGTCAGAGATACCGAGACTTGTATCTCAAATATTTTTAAAGGCAAGTGCAGATAAGAACACAGAGAGATTTTGAACTGTGTGTGTCTGCCAGCAGCTAACAAAGGGGTAATCTGATTATAAACTGACAAACCACATTCAGCAAACATGAACATGTTTCATTAGTCCTGACACACAGCACTGAATTATGCATAATTCCATGTATTTAGCAGACATGGCTGATTATTTTACAATAGCCTAATTACCAGCACAGAAGACCTGAGTCCCTTTTTGAAATAAAGAAGAAATTTATTTTAGAAATGTTCTTTTGTTTTTACAACTTTATATATTCATTTGGTTACAATTCGATTACTTGCAGACCACAAACCACCTACGTGTCACAAACCTTTAAATGAACTTACATCTTGCCAAATGTCGGATCTGCACTGCGCACGCATTATATTATAAATATGGATTCACGGCAGACTGTTTTACGCTCCTCAATATTTAATATCCACCATTACGGTGCATGCCTGCATCAATAAATGAAGAAAATTTTAATATTCACAGTTATAAATAAATACACAGAGGTAATTATGAAATAATATGAAGTCTGTTAGTACTTATGAAACGTTGGACTATTTAACTTGGAAATCAAACTAAAATACCACTGCAGTACAGAACTGCATCACTATTGATGAAGATACTCTGCAAATATTTACCATTTATGAGCAAACACAGTTTCTCACACATAATTACACTTTACTATTAGGCACATCCTGCTAGTACTGGGCTGGACTCCCTTTTGTCTTCAGAACTGAACGCCCGTAATTCTTCGTGCCACAAAGCAAATGAATTCTGGTTCATATTGACATGCTAGCATCACATCAGTTCCTCCAAACCTCTGTTTCCACCACATCCCACAGGTGCTCCATCGGCTTGAGATCCAGTGACTGTGAAGCCCATTTGAGTACAGTGCACACATGGTCATGCTCAAGAAACCCGTTTGGGATGATTTCAGCTTTATGGCATGGTGTGTTAATTTGCTGGAAATGCCAGTCAGAAGATGAGCACACTGTGGTCATAAAAGGATGGATATGGTCAGCTACAAAGACATCAGTCCATCAGGTAGGCTGTGCTATTTACATGCTGCTCAGTTGGTACTAAGGGGCCCAAAGTGTGCTAAGAAAATATTACAGACACCATTACACCACCACCGGGCGGAACTATTAAACTACAAGGCAGGATTGTAGTTTACAACAAAGTGTGTTTTTCCAATCTTCTATTGTGCAGTTTTGGTGAGCCTGTGCAAACTGTAGCATCAGTTTCCTGTTCTCTGCTGACAGCAGTGGGTGCCCACACTGGGTGCCACTGGTTGGTTCTGACAACTGGTTATTTACTGGTTACTGCCTTATTTTCAGCTTGAAGCACTCTGGCCATTCTCCTCTGACCTCTGGCTTTAACAAGATATTCTCACCCAGAGCACTGAACCTCACTGGATATTTTCTCTTTTTCGGACCATCCTCTGCAAACCCTAGAGACGGCTGTGTAGGAAAATCCCAGGAGATACTCAAATACTCAGATGAGCCAATCTGGCTCCAACAATCACACTATATTCAAAGTCACTTAATTGAGTTGCATAGACGAACAGACTCAATACAGTAATTTGCCTCTACAGTTATTAACATTAATATAGCCTCTCAGATTTGGGGGGCAGGGTCATTTTGATTTCTTTTCAGACATCATGGGCTGGACTGAGATCCTGCCTTAGGCTGTATTTTAACGCTTGGAAGAAAATGAAAAAAAGATTTGGCACAATAACATCCGTGTATTCTATTCAAAGCAACAAAAAAAGTTGCCAAAGTTAGCGAAGCTGCACTGGAACTGGCCACAGAAAATGATTGTGTGTGAGCATTCATTATTCTGCGCTTCAAAGAGCCTCTGACTGCTGGCAGATCATAACACCACTACCTATTCATGTCTCACAATAAGTCGTAAAATTGCACTCCAGCTTGTATGGTAACAAAATGTTAGATGGCAGCGTGTGTTGAAGTGAAGATACATCCATGCATGTAAACATTAGATTTTAACGTTTTGTAGCGTGCAGGGAAACCACCATTCTCTGAAAAAACATTACTTTGTATGTTTAATGCCCAACAAAGTGCATCAAGAACATTTTTTTTCTCCAAAGGAATGAGGTAAACCAGGCAGGCCTAAAATCTGATATATCCTGCTTTCTGGATCCTCCCATAGCGGCGACTTACAAGAGGAGTTTTAAAAAATTAAGTAGCACCTTTTCAGCTACTACATACAAATGCACAGTTAGATATGATGTCCCTAAATCTTCTCAGCAGAGTTAGAGTGAATATTAAGTTCTTACCGATGCAGAGGTACAGTTACTTCCGAGGGACACACACTGGCCTGAACACCACTGGCAGCCATTGGTGTTGGCAGTGCAGCTGTAGCAGTCTGTATACTGGTCACATCTCTCACTATCACCATCTGCAACATTTTGAAGAACAGGGTGCACATTATTTTCCTTCTAAATATGACAAATGCACAAATTCATAAGAACAGAGACAGAAATCTTCCAGTCAGTCGAGACATCATTCTTAAAAAGAAACTGGTAATTCTGATTCTGCCATTAACCACAGCTAAGTCAAAACTTCTTTCAGGGTAACCAGTGTTGACTGCCAGACAACATCCCTTGTATTTAATGTGCCTGAAAGATATTCCATGGAGCGGTTTCCATCTGGTAGTGCTGCTGTAGATGCAACACCGGAAAATGAGACAGCCGTGTTCAGGGGAAAGGCGGACATTTTCTTTTTTTCTCTCTTTTTGTGACAAATGGCAAACAAACGGAAGACAACCCTCAACAGGAAGCAGAGAGAGCAGGTTGAACCTTCCCTCATGTTTACCTAGCTGACAGACACACACACACACACACACACACACGGGCAGGTAATCTTGGGTGTCACAAGGGTTGGTCTTGGAGGATGCTAGTGTTAATTTATTAAAATCAAAATGTAATATAGCCACAATTTCAAAAAAGCTGGGATATCGCAGAAAATGCAGCTGTATATAGATGTATATATAGACCAATAATCTGAAATTGTTCCACAATTTCAGAATAATGTTCCTCAACATAAAATTGTGAAGACTTTGAATATCATCATCAACATCATCTACAGTGCACAATATCATTAAAAGATTCAGAGAATCTGGAGAAGGCAGAATTAATAAAAATATTGAATGCTCTTCAGGCCATCAGATGGCACTGCATTAAAAACAGACACGCTTCTGTCATGGAAGTCACTGCACGGGCTCGGGAACACTTCCAAAAATCAGTGTCTGTGAACACAGTTCACTGTGCCATCTACAAATGCAGGTTAAAGCTCTGTCATGCAAAGACGCAGCCATATGTGAACATTAACCAGAAAAGCTGCTGCCTTCTCTGGGCCAAAGCTCATTTAAAGTGAACTGAGTGGGAAACTGCTCATTTTGTGAAAAACTTAAAGACTGTACTGAAGAAGAGAGGGGCCATCTAGTTTGTGATCAGCACGCAGTTCAAAAGCTTGTACCTCTGATGGTATGGGTGTGCAGTGCCTATGGAATTTGCACCTTGTGCATGTCTAAAGGCACCATCAGTAGCCATTTTCAGGCAAACTCTTGCATATTTCAGCAAGAAAATTTTAAACTGCATACTGCAGCCGTTAGCATGGCTTTGTAGCAGAAGAGTCTGGGTGCTGAACTGACCTTCACCAAATGAAAACAACTGTCCAATCATGAAACAACAAATTCAACAAAGAAGAATAAGCATGACTCTCCCCCAACCTTTTAGAGATGTGTTGCATCAAATTTAAAATGACCTTATTTTTTGTAAAATGGTAAATTTTCCCACTTTAAAAATTTCAAATGTTTTCAATGTTCTATTTTGAGTAAAATATGGGTTTATGACCATTGCAAATCATTGCATTCCATTTTTATTTACATTTTACAGTGTCCCTTGTATATTAAAGGGAAAATGATTTGATATGCAAGTTGTTTCCAATTGCTGTAAACATGCTCGCTCCCCAAGACCACAGTCTTGCACAGCCATAGTTTACAGTCATAAAACTAAGCAAACAGGCAGTTTTTTAAGTGGGGTTAGTATATTTTTGATATCTTTGTTTGTTATCCAAATCATTTTCAAAGCAGCAATCATGTAACCCACTGATGAAGCAACAGTCCACGGTCACATATACAGAAATGACAACAACTGGAAGGTTTCTGGATGATGCAATGGGACACATTTTCTGCACTACAAAACTCAAATACACACACTCACAAATACACAGAGGAAAATACTCAGGTGACACTTTTTTTGCTCATTTCCACTCTTTGATGTGAGAAACTGTGTTGGCAGCCTGTGACAAACAAGCCTTTTCTGGCAGTCTGTGGATCTCATCGGACATCAGTGAAGTGAATGCAGATGAGTTCTGCACAAACACTCAAGAAAAACATCAAGAACCCCAAATTATCTTGGATTAGCCTCACATGTCACAACCCAAGCCAATGCGGCATTTCAACGCGAGTGTGGTGTCACCTACATGATCTTGTGTTACAGGAGGACGAAAGCTGTTGCTGCTCAGGGCCGACAGCGTCGCTTTCCCAAGGCAGGCAGACCCCCTGGGTGGCGTTCCACACGCAGTGGATTCCTGGCCAGGCCTGGCTGCAGGATGCCAGGCTGGAAAAGGCCAAGCAGCTGGGCGAGGTGTACACGAGGATGTCGCTGAGCAGCAGACTGTTAAAGCCACCGAACACGTACATCACACTGCAAGATAACAAAAGATTTTAGAGAACTACAAGAGAAATAGATGTGAGGAGGAAAGGGATTCAGGAAGTAAGACAAGTTGATTTCATCCCCACTATTTTACCCAGTTTCAAGCCTTTATGCAAACTGAGTGATCCTCCTCTTCTCTGGGCTTCAGCTAACCTTATAAGTCTGCCAAATCCCCAACAAGCTCTCTCTTCCTGTGCAGATGGACCTGACAGGACCCCCTGCTGTGTGTGTATTAGAATGTATTTTGATGACGGGTCCAGGTCGTTTCTGAACATGTGTCTCCACTGGCCTGTGTTCAGCTATTGGGATTTCTCTGTGAGCACGGGTCTAAGTATATGCACGCTCTCTGGCTCATCCACCAATTACCTATTCACAGGCTGCCCGGCCGGGTGGATGGATAATTTGCACAAGTCTGATCAAAAGTCCCCCCCGGATCACGGAGGGCACACTTCAAACTGCTTGCTGAGGACGCCCTGCTGAGCGCATAGATCGGGAGGAGGAGAGCGTGGCAGTCTTGCAGGGGACTACATCAGTTAGCCACTTTTTCTTTCTCATTTAAAAGATTTAAGTCATTGTGGAGAAACAAAGTCTGACAGATAATGAAAGAATTTTTTCATGTTCTTTCAAGACTATTATGAAATTTGTTTTTTTACAAGAAGATTTAAAGAAAGTCAGTGAGGAAGCAAGAGAAAATTCAAAGGGAGGACTGTGCCAGGTTTCCGGGGGAGGGGGGCAGAAAATGCATATCCTTTACTTTTAAGTTTAGACGAAAGGATGCTTGTAGAGTTTGCTGTACAATTTAAGTTACTGTTAGAAGTTAGCAGCAGGTACATCAGTCTCTCTCTTCAGTAGTAAATGTCAAACCTGAAATACACTAATACAAATAAATGGACAACACCTTTCACACAACACTGCCCGTCTTCCAAATGTGCATTTTTTTTTTTTTTAACCTTATGACATCTCCGTCCTGGACAGAGCTGTTCTAAAATGCTTCGTATCATTTTGCTTTTGTTGTCAAAAACCCCAATAAATAAAGCTCAGTATGTCTGCCAGAAATCCCATCTTAAACTTCTGATTGTGTTGAACTCGAACACTTAATGAATGCATGAGCAAACTTTGAAATGCTCCCAAGGAGCTGAAGTCATGAGTAATATAAGGACCTACCCAAACAGAGGTAGTGATTAATGTTAATATTTAATGCCTTCTATACAACAGGATGTATAATTTAATATGGATCTCAGTGTCTTGCTCTGCTGGCAGTGCAGATCATATTTACCGATGAGTCATCGCTTCTGCTCGCGGCACCGTCCCCATCACAATCTATTCATGCTGCACACTAATAATGAAATGTCATGTATGGATTCACGCTGTTTTTCCCAGAGCAACAAGGTTTGGATTTTTCCATGTGACACAGTGTTTGCTAGTTATTCTTTAAGTGTTTGCCTCCCCCCACCTCCAAGTTGCCACAAAGTAAGACGCTCTTATACTACACCACAAATTCAGCACCATTTCATGAGCAACAATAATCCACGTTTGCTGAGACCATTTCTTATCCAGCAAAGGATGTGTATTTGAAAGGTTTGATCCAACAAAGGAACTAATTTTGAGGACTTCCTTTTATCGGAAAGTCTGCTGCCAATACTTGGAAATATCTCTTGTTCTATTCTCAACTCTCACTCTGCTGCCAGCAAAAATATCCATTCATGACTCCAGACGTCCATATTGAGATTTTCTTTCTCAACAACAATCCTTTTTTAAACCGTCTGACAACAAATGGTAGCTCTCTCAGTTTTGCATTCCTTATTTCCCCCCTCTGCTAGCCTTTGCTCAGGCTTCTAACTGATTTCTTACTGATCAAGTGCTGAAAAATCACACGTGAGCCCATATTTGTATATCAGATTCACATATTTAAGTATGGATTACCCATCGCTGAAGACTGCAGAGTGCCCGAAGCGGTTAACATCGTAGTAGAGGTCTGGACGAGGCAACACTGCCCAGTCATCACATGCTGCAAAGAGAACAAAGCAGAGGTTAAACTGTTGCCCTGTTCCCACATATTATACTTTACACGTCTTCAGCTGTGGCAAATGCCGCTGACATGCTTTGGGTAGTTAGCGAGGCTCATCTTCGAATGTCAGTCGAGTCAGTGGCCAAAGTGACTGAGACACTGATCGTGAGTGAGGGAATTTCATAGCTGATTGTAAAGATAGGTAAAAGATGCAGGGGGACAGGGATGATGTTGGTCAACCCACATAAGCAGACCCTCCGCCTGATGCTTCAAAGCAGTCTGAACATGTATCCCTGGATTTGAGTCACCTGTCTGTCCATTACATTCGCTGTGCCTTTCTTGCTCTCTCCCAGATCCCTCAATTGTATTTTAGAAACAGAAATGCTCTGAATCGAAACAGCATTGGGGGTGTTTTGGACCTGTGACATGCTAACAAGTTATTCCGGGGTCTTTTCTCACCTCCTGTACAAAGGTTTGGGCCTGACAGAATTCAGATGACTCATAAGACATAGACTCAAAGTAAATGTGATTTTGGCGATGTACAGGTCAAAAAGATAAAAAAAAAAAAAAAGCCCTATCTGGGAATCCATTAGCTACTCTGCTGACTTTGCCTGAGGAGACAATGGCTAGTTTTTCGCATCTTTCTGGTATAGCCTGGATATCTGCATAGCAAATAATTTGCCCCCCCAAAAAAAGTACAACTGGAAACCAGAAAGCTTTAGGCCCACAAATTCAGTCACTGAAATGCTGTTAAAAGCTTTTGTAAAACCATCTGTCAAGGTGCCTTGTCCTCCAAATTTCTGCATCAGTGCTTAGCAGGTAAATGAATTACTGAATATGTCATTAGATTCCTTTAGGTTTGCCTTAAAACAAGCAGCAACAGTATGTGCAGGTCTGTGGCTATAAGATCTTAATTAAAAAAAAAAAAAAAAAAAAACAAAGAAAAAGAAAA
>VUQJ01032013.1:5924-23007 GCA_015108635.1 Andinoacara biseriatus | reverse complement strand
TAGGATACTTAAGAGTAGAATGGGAGGCAGAGCCTTCAGCTTTCAGGCCCCTCTTCTGTGGAACCAGCTCCCAGCTTTGATTCGGGAGACAGACACCCTCTCTATTTTCAAGATTAGGCTTAAAACTTTCCTTTTTGATCGAGCTTATAGTTAGGGCTGGATCAGGTGATCCTGAACCATCCCTTAGTTATGCTGCTATAGGCCTAGCCTGCTGGGGGGGTTCCCATAATGCACTGCTTCTCTTTACTCTATTCATACTCCACTCTGTGTTTAATCATTCTCTGTGTCTCTTCCACAGCATGTTTTTTGTCCTCTCTCTCTCTCCCCTCAGCCCCAACCGGTCGCGGCAGATGACTGCCCCTCCCTGAGCCTGGTTCTGCTGGAGGTTTCTTCCTGTTAAAAGGGAGTTTTTCCTTCCCACCGTCGCCAAGTGCTTGCTCATAGGGGGTCGTTTTGACTGTTGGGTTTTTCTCTGCAGTATTGTTGGGTCTTTACCTTATAATACAACGCGCCTTGAGGCAACTGCTTGTTGTGAATTGGCGCTGTATAAATAAAATTGAATTGAATTGAATTGAATATCCAAGTGTAATCACTGTCAGATAGATTGATCAATTGCTGTGAAATTTATAAACACAGACAAATTGCCAACACATTGCAATCAATTTTAGTCTAGGTTTAGTGCAACTCCTCTGCATCACGTTTCTTTGCAATGGGAGACTCAACTGGTTGCCAATTGGCTTTATAATGGTTAAACTTTTATGTATCCATAAAAGTTTAACCAGAATAAAGCCACCTTCCTTATATATAAGCAAGGTTGCAAAGCACCTGTGTCATTTTGCAGTCAAATTGCTGTCCTGCAGCAACTCCGTCACTATTTGTGGAGGAATTTCTTAATTTCTGTCTCACAAGAGGTTTTGACTGGATGCTGAATGCAGATAGTTAATGTGAATTTGTGTGTATGTACAAGACAACAGATTTGCAACAGATGGCAAAAGATGCCATTTTTGAATATTTATCACAGTTGCTATTACTACAGTTACTACACAGTTATCAGTGTATTTTCACAAACAGATTGCATGTAAATACCAACTTGATCTCATTCAATCACAGACTGACTCTACCTTTATGCTGTTTTATTGCCATCTTGTTGCACCAAAGATGCTTTGAAGACAGCAACTGATTGCAAATGGTTGCAAACCTGGTCTCTATCTTTGAAGCAACCATGTCAAAAAGGTTCATTGTTCACAGTTGCAATAATTTTTGTAATCCTGCAGTCTCGAATTGTTGTTTTCCCTAGTGTGACTGCAGCATAAGGCGCTGCATAAGAAGTGTTTTCTAATAATAATTCTGTTTTTATTTTTTTTAACAAAATGTGAACAGATACAAAAAAGATTTATTTTGTGACATAAAAAAAAGATTTTCAATAAATGTTTTTTTCATTGGTTTTGTCTTGTCACCATGATAATCTCTATAGTCTCTAATAGTGTCTTTTATCTTGCAAAATATTTTTAATTTCAATTGAAAAAATAAACTACATGCTTGACTAGAGACCACTTAGGTTGAGTGAGTGAACTTGTTTTCAAACTGAGCGGAAACTGACCACTTAAATATTAAGAAAATAGTTTTCTATTTCTGTAATTTCATAAAATATGTCTTATTCTCAATACACCGCCTTCCATCACACATAATAACTTGTACATTTCTTGCACAGACTATCTTTAAAAGTATAGCAAAATAAATGACCCACTTTCCGTAAGTGCTTGTAATTATTGATTCTTTTCTTTACAGCCCCTCCTTTGATCATAAAAAGGCATATCTGTGCCCATAAATCTCAACCAATTTTTAGACAATCTGTACCTCATCTCAAGCACCCACCTACTCACCGGCTGTTGCCAGCACTCTGTTAAACACGCCCCATCAGCATTTAAAAAAAAAAAAATTCCATGCAGTTATTGAAATGATTATTGCTTCTCTGAGACACTGCACACTGTTATTTTGCAAGTGATTCAAAAGCCAGAGGATAACAGCTTAAAAATTGCAATTTCATAGCAGCTTTTGACTGCTGCTCTTGCTTAAAGTGTTTGTGCCAGGATTCTGCATGAACGCCCACATTAGCGTAAGAGGATGTGCACGGCATTTCTTCTCCAAGTGTGTGTGAAAGTATTAGATTAACGATAGTCTTCTAATGTTTCAGCCAGCTCTCTACATGAACACTTCAGAGGGGAGGTATATTTCCTACTTTGTACCTGTAAATGTCACCATCACAGAGACTATCACAGAGCTGATAGTCAGTGAGAAAATCTGTTTCAGAGATGTAGATAAACAGATGGTGACCTTTGCAGTTTTCAGTGACAGTTTTCTTTGTCAGTGCTCACATCACTGACTTCCAAGAACTCTTGGCACTTGGAAGTCAGTGATGTGAGCACTGAAAAAAAAAACCTGATATATGTATCACAAAGAACTCTTAGCACTTTGTGATAAATTTATCTGCATATTTTAGCTGATGTCATATCTGCAATCCAACATGTTGTCCAACCCAAATCACAGTATCAGTCGTTTTTGTGCAGGCCCTAAAATGCGACCAATACAAAATGAGCTCTCCAACCTGTGGCTTCACATGTCATGTGGTCATGTCCATGAGTAATATTGGTGTAGTTCAGGAGGTAGAACAGGTCACATATTAATTTGATGGTTTATTCCCAGTCTGTTCTAGTCTGCATGGTAAACTATCCGAGCGCAAAATACTGAAATGCTTGTATGAATGACAAATGCTGTATAAAGTGCTTTGAGCGCTCAAGTGTAGAGTTTTCAGAAATCTGAGAAAATCCATATATATATATTTTTTTTTTTTTTTAGGGTTTGCTGGAGAAACCACAACACATTATTCACACACATTTTCATGTACGATTCTAGAGGTCACTTACTTTTATTTAATAATGTAGATATTGGTCATAAAACGTGCCAGCAGAAATTACCTGTGTGGTTGTTTTTTCAAGGAGGACAGGCAATCATATGGATCCATATTTAAAAGAATTTTGATTCATCCATTCACTAGTCTGAAAAATCTGAAGGCAAACCTGTGCACTATATAGCTTTTTATTGGGGAACTATTCAGCTTATTTCAAGTCCTATCTTTTTATTATTAGACTTTACTGAAGTGTCTTTGCATGATTTACACTTTAAGATGATTTTTTTTTTTAAATCACTGCTGCAGCCCTTCAGTTTATTCACTCTAGACAAGATATTTTTGCTCCCTTCCATCTCTGTTTAAGCCAATACCGGCTGAAAGTGGTTGTGACCACAGTGGTTATAGGCAGTCTCTGTGAAATGAATTGCTAAAGCCCCATTCACAGACCCACCCTCCATTTCCACCCTGTAGGGAAAATTTGCATTCCCCAACTAATTGGCAAATGGTTGCTGGAGTTTGCTGGCAATCGCTAGTGTGAAATTGGTATATAGTGCAATACAAAAAACATACTTTTGATTGTTCTGGTCATTAGCAGATTGCACCGGTTTCCACTAGCTTGCATTGAAGAAGCCACATTGTCTGCAAACAATTGCAACCTACTAACTAATCAGCAGTGAAACAATGTCAATTTGCATCACACTAAATGTTATACCTTTTGAAAGGTGTCGGTTGCAGCAGTAAGGTACAACTTTTAATTTGAGCCAGTCCATTTCCAGTTTGCATCACATTATTTCAAGTTTCACTGCCACTTAGCAAATAGTTGGCGACAAATTGGTGTCCGACAGCAACCAAAGAAATTGAAGAGGTTTTTGGTGCAGCGTCACCAGTTTCACCAGCAACTTCCAGCAACCATTTGCCAACCAGTGGGAGAATACGCATACTTCATATTCTTCTGCCCACCGTTCTTTAGGTTTGTGTGACTGAGGCCTTCCGAGAATAAAGTCTTCTAGTGAAAGGCTAATTAATGTCACAGGATTTAAACTCGCAGGTCTCAAGTTTCCAATATACTAGAATATATCATGTTTTTAACAGTGATGACAGCAGTGGAATCCTTTTAACGTAGACTTACTATGAAATTAATTAATTTATCATTGATGAGGAATTTTAGCAGGTCAGAATGTGAGGTCTTCACTGTGAAATTTGATAATGTATGCAGACAAGGTATGCAAAATAATTGGCTCAAAAAATTAAGTAAACTTAAGAGCTCAAGTTCTGTTTCATTATTGTGAGTGTGCAGCACTTACATTAGTAGAACTAACAAATGATAAGTCAAAGGATAAGTCACATTAATTGAATTATGCCATAGTAATTAGGTTTAAGCTCATTTTATGTTTAAAGCATTTTATATGCCTTAGGTCAGCTGATTTAGTAATCAAATTACCTCAGAAAATATGATGATGAGTAGCTTTCTTTTTGTTAGAAAGTTTAGTGTATTTCTACTCATTGGTAACAGAGCATGTGAAGAGACAGAGATCCCTTTTTGTTGCATTCTCACATCCCACAGCTGCAGGTGCGCTGCTTTAATCAACAGAGAAACAAGGACCCTGAACATGAACGACTACCATGGGTGCCTACTGGAGTTGTGAAAGACTTTAAGAAGGTTTAAAAAAAAAAAAAGGAAAAAAATAATAAAAAGGGATGTGAGGGTCCATAGGGTTTGGGTTCTGAGGTTGTTTGGAAAAGAGGAGAGGCTTTCCTCTCCTTGAACAAAAAAGAAAACTTCAACTGAAGCAGGCTCAAGGATGATGGCCATCTGTGTCGAAAAGTTGTGGTAAGGGGAGAATGGAGAGAGAAAAGAAGAGCACACAGAGACAACAAACAATACAACAATAACCACCCAGCAGGTTGGTGAGGCTAGTAGCTTCAGATTAGAAACATGCAGCTCAGGAAAGGCACAACAACAACAAAAAAAGCACAAATCAGGGGAAAGAGAAGACAATGGGTAGAACTGGAGATCAATGAAAGATCTTTCAATAGCTCATCTTCTTGTGGTTGGGCATGCTAGTTTGAGATTCATGCACACAAGTTGTAAAGGGCATAGAAAAGAATGACAATGATATATGTTCTCTCTTTACCTCAAATATGAACCAAGGATAATCAAGGATATGTTGCATATAAGTTAATCAGAGAAGAACATATTAACATATTTCTTCTTCCATCCTCCATAATACAAAGAAATGCAATGAAAGCTTTCATGAATCAATACTCTCATGTATCTTCAATTAACCAATAATGCACGAGGACTGTCCAAAACTCGCTGCAGTATCCTCCTTAACGATAGTTGTCAACACTCAGACAAAAATAGAAGTGGAAGAATTCAAAATAAGAAGCAAAGATTTCTTTTTCAAAGTTTTCTTGAGAAAATCTCATTGCTTTCAAGCCGTTGCAGCATCTTGCTCTGGGTAATCTCTGAGCCCCTCTACTGATATACCAATGAAATGGCATGATTGTACACTCATGTTTTCAACCTGACCAAAGCACAACTCACACCAGCAGTTGTGATATCACTTTGGGCATTTTGGCCATTCACAGGGACAAAAACAGGCAGCATAATTGAGCCTTTATGATAAAAAAAATTATGTATTTTAAACATCATAATGCTTTCTGTAGCCATCATATTTGGAGATTGATGTTTACAGTAAAGCCTATGTTAGCTCGTAAGACAAATATACAATTATCAGGTTCTAGACTATTACCTAAGTGCTGAATTTAGTATTTCATACATTGTGCTGCTTGTATGTAGAAGAGGAGTTCATGCAGAGTTTGAAAAAAAAACCCACGATAGACTGGCATCCTGCCCCGGGTATGCCTCATCTGTTGCCCTATGATAGGCTTCAGCCTCCCCGCAACCCTGATATAATTAAGCAGTTAAGAACTTGAGATGGATGGATGAAGAAAATGGTTTAATCTTCAGGCTGAAAACCTTCAGCTTTGCCTTCCACCATCAATATTGTGAGACAATGGGCAGTTCATAATGAAATGGAGCCAAATCAGTGTGCATATTTCCCTTCCTGACACTTAACTCCATATACTGACTTTACTTTTCAAAGATCTGAATGTGCTGTGTTTGGCTCACTAGAAGGTAAAGTAGATTGAACAGTTTTCTAACTCCAGAAAGCAGATAGATTTTGGAAGCAGAGTGGGTCTAATGACAGAGTGGAGTGCAGGGTTTCTGCACAATTAGCAACCCGCTGTATTGCTGATTGTGAAGCAAAGAAGGAGCAGTGGAGCTTTGTTCACGTGGCTGCACCTCTGCACACACTGTGGATCAGCAGAGACAGTTATTTACCACTTTATGGGTTATATCAGCTAAAGATTTTTTGACAATGAGTACAACAGAGGGAACCGCTCAGGTTGAGCAAAATTAGAGAGGCGCATATGAGATGGTTTGGACATTTGCAGAGAAGGGATAATGGATATATTGGACGAAGGAATATTGAGATGCCAGCCAGGAGGAACAGAGGAAGACCACAGAGAAGATTCATAGATTTAGTAAAGTAGGACATGCAGAGGGGTTGGTGTGACTCTAAAACTGTGTAAGGTTTTGCCAATCATTTCCCGGTTCTTTATTAGCCTCAAATCCTCCAAGTTTTAAAATTGTTCTTTTTATGTTCACATTTATGGCAGTACAACTTTAAATCAGCTTAAATATTATATTCTTGCTTATAGGCCTATAAAATACAGATGTGAATCTGCATTTTCTGCACATACGGTGTGGATATTCATGTTTCTGTCTAACTCTTTTATTTTGCCCTGCAGGCCTTCTGGTTCCTCTGAAAAACTTGACCAAATTCACAATAGTCATGCCTCTCCTTTTGTGGCAGGCAGGCATCCTGCTGGAATGCTAAGCAGGACAGGGAAGGTTGATTGCTGCTTAATGGGCCACGCGTGGTCAATGGACACACTCGCTCGCTCGCTCTGTGCCTGTCTGTTAGTTCAAGCCGCCGCTGATTGCTCACTGTGGTAATCAATGTTCTGCACAGACACACACTGAAACAAAACACTGACAGGTCTGTCCATTCCTTTCGCTCTTTCACATGCACAAACACACACCGAGACAGATAGGCTGTTTGTCTCTCTGTCATTTATATACACAAAAGAACACTAGTCTCTGCAAACACACCGAATGCTCACACACCCTTGAGTGGAGCCTGGATCTTTACAAGCAGTGTTATCCATCAGACTGGTACTTGACTGCATTGATCCCCGTGGCTGGCTGAGTGATCGACCAGACGCACAAACACACACAAACGTCACAGAATGTTCTCACACCATTTCAGTTGACGATGAATTATTCCAGCTATGGTAATAATGATCATACTAATGAGAATGAAGATGATGACAATCATGATAACAGATGATGGGGATGGTAATTTGGAGATTTCTATTCACCACTCTTCCTAATGCATAGACCTACACACCATTTACACACACACACACACGCGCGCACACACACACACACACACTTTTAGCAAATATGTGTTTGCATTTCTTTAATTGGAATTGCCAAATGATTAACTGAAATTGATGGAGCCTAACCTTTTTAAAATAGCAAGGATACACACCACACACACACACACACACACAAACACACACACCCACACACAGGAAAGCAGTTTGTCATGTAATATAAAAATGTTCTTGAGCAGGAATTATGAGTCTAATTATCATAATTAAATCATGCATCTCTGGTAAATCTCTAGAAACCAAACTAAGGCCGCCAGCTTGAATGTGGTCTCCAGTTAGACAAACACACAACCTCATTTTGTCTTCTGCTGTGTGTGAATGTTGAATAATGGTCCATGTGAAGCATGTATTGCAGTGAGCAGAATATGCTAGAGTGGAGTGGAACTGATAAAGTAACAACCCCATCTAGCTCAGGTGGCATAGCATGAGACTCTTAATCTCAGAGTTGTGGGTGCAAGCCCCACATTGGGTGTATGTTTTAAGATGAAACTTAAATGGAAATTTAAATGTAATTACTATAAAATGTTAGTTGTTGGGGGAGCCATCACTCTGACTGCAGAGCAACCCACCGTACTTCCAGTCTTAAGTGTAGAAGTGTTCTTGAGTAAAAGACAGAACCCTTCCAGGTACCCAACTGTAAACTTGCTTTGACCTGGTAAAGTTGGGTATTTTACAAGCACTTGGTGACAGTGGGAAGTAAAAACTCCCTTTTAACAGGAAGAAACCTCCATCAGAACCTGACTCAGGGAGGGCCAGTCATCTGCCATGACTGGGGTGAGGGGAGGGAGGTACGTCAAAAGATGAAAAGAGCTAGAAATTAATAATACCTAATGATTAAATGCAGAGTGGTGTATAAACACATACAGAGTAAAAATAGGTGAGTGAAGAAGAAACAGTGACTCATGGGAACCCCCCAGCAGCTTTGGCCTATTGCAGTATAACTAAGAGATGGTTCAGGATCACCTGATCCAGCTCTAACTATAGGCTTTATTCAAAAGAAAAGTTTTAAGCCTAATCTTAAAAATAGAGAGGGTGTCTGTCTGCCAAATCCAAACTGGGAGCTGGTCCCACAGAAGAGAGGCCCATTCTACTCTTAAGTATCCTAGGAACCACAAGTAAAGCAGCAGTCTGAGAGCGAAGTGCTCTACTGGGGTGATACGATGCTATAAAATTTATGATAAGATGGAGCCTGATTAATCAAGACTTTGTGAGGAGAAAGATTTTAGGTTCTATTCTGGATTTAACAGGGAGCCAATGAAGTGAAGCCACTATGGGACAAATATGTCCCTGTCAGTACTCTAGCTGCAGCATTTTGAATCAGATGAAGGCTTTCCAGTGAGCTTTTAGGACAGCCTGATTATAATGAATTACAATAATCCAGCATAGAATAAATGCATCAATTAGCTTTTCAGCATCACTCTGAGACAGGATTTTAGAGATATTGCACAAGAAAACAGTTCTACATATTTGTTTAATATGTGCATAGAAGGACATATCCTGGTCAAAAATGACTACAACAGTGTTACTGGAGGCCAAGATAATGCCATCCAGAGTAAGAATCTGGTTAGACACCATGTTTCTAATATTTGTAGAGCTGAGTGCAAGGTATTCAGTTTTATCTGAATTTAGTAGCAGGAAATTAGAGGTCATCCAGGCCTTTACTGTATGTCTTTAAGGCATTCCTGCAGTTTAACTAAATGGAGTATGTCATCCAGTGACATGCGGTGAGGTTTGTGACGGGTGAGGCACCAACTCGTCTGTTCGACTCAGATGTTAGCACTGCCCCCTATCGGTGTGACACGGTACTTTCTGCCTCACCCTGTGTATTTTCACCATAAATTTATGACCAATCACAAAGGATAAACATGGCACACATTCATTCAGTGTATCAGACAGACTGTGGAGCATCAGCATGTGTAGCACACGTGTGATCAAACGTTTATTTTAGCGATATAAGGTTAGACAGCACCGGGCATTCGCCAACCGTCTGCTTCTTTTATTGTGTGTGACACAGCGCCACCAGAGGTGAGCCACAGCACTGCACTGGCTCCCCCGCATTTCTTCAATGTGTTTGAACAGCCAATGCATAAACTGCGCGATTTTGACCATTAGCGTGTTGAAATAATAAAGAAAAGAGTTTTATAAAATAGTGTTATAGAACAGTCAAGTGGTCAAATGTATTTTCTCTTATCATTGTTAGTATTTTACTTGTCATGATGACAGGGGAGGCACTCCCTCACCTGCCTCCCCTGACCGCAGCTCACTGGTGTCATCTGACTTCATGGATCGATAAAGCGCCAAAGATCAGCCCCGGCTAGCCCAGTCCTTTTGCCAGCTCGGATGTTTTAACAACATACTTTGTTGTCCTAAAGGGGTTTATAGTCAGGTAGAAACTGAGAACTTGTAATTACTGGCTTGTTGTGAAAGCTGTTCCATAGAACAAACTCCCTTGGGCAAGATACTGACCCCTGATGCATCCAGCAGGTTTTGTGTGGATTATAAAACACTATATTTCCTAGAACTTATTAATATAACAACAATAACAATGTGATTTGAGGTGAAATTAAGAATAAAGGGCCCAAAGTAAAAATCTTTTACCTTAGTTTAGGCCATGAACACTAAAACAGCTAATAGTTTTCTTTCTGGGGTTTAAAATTTAAAAAACAACAAAAAGAACGCATAAGTCTTCTGCTGTATTATGACTTACAACTGTTTTTTTTAACAGGTCAAGACAGCTTCTGGAAATTTTGTTCTGTTTCGCAGATGGTATCTAACTTCCATGATGCTTTTTAACAATTCGTTCATGTTTTCCCTTCATCCACGTCCCTCATAAAGTGAGGGAGATATGGTAGCATCTCAAGTGAATCTAATTCCGATTCATTTGGCTTCTTTCCTTCCTCGGGTCTCTGTTTGCTCAGTGATAAATCCCACAGTAGAAGTGATAATAAAGCACCGATAATTCATGAAGTGAGAAAACTGTTCATTTTTTGCAGGTTTGACAAAAAGAAAAACAATATATCTCACTTCAAGACTTACCACCAAATATAAAATAAATACACAAAATGATGAATTATTGATGTACAGGAGGGCAGGGTGGCTAAGTATGGATGGAAATGAGAAGGAACAAAGGCAAGAGAAAGGGAGATGAGATCTTGTGGACTAAATTAAGGCAGGAGGAGATTACACAGAGTGGCAAATACAGCCAAAAAGTATATGACATTCAAGGTCAACTCAATCAGTGTTCACTGTGAGCTATTCCTCTGCACAGTGCCCAAACTAAAAGCATAGATTCATGAAGAAGACAGGTAAAAAAAAACTTTTTTCACTGACAGAGAATTGACTTGATATATCAAAGTCTGAAAGAAGACCAGCGTATACAAACAGAGAGGACTATTCTATGATATACAGATATAAACCGTCTACCTGTGGCTATTTTTAAGGGCTTGTTGCCAAATATATATATATATATATATATATGAGAACAGCATAATGGTTTTGGTTGTACAATGAAGCATACAGCAGCCCATACTGTTTTTAAGAATATATGTGAGCTCACACATGCAAGGTGGAAGCTAAATGTCACTTGGACATTCAAAGAGGCCCACTCCATGAAACCTGCCAATGTGGCTTGAGTTGACGCAGCACGCAGTGAAGCATGCATTGCGGTGAGCAGTGTGCACTAGAGTGGGAAAATATAATTCAAAAGATAAATCAAGACATGCACATACACTGTTGCGCACAGATGTAAAGTGAAAAGGTCATTTGGGGTTTCAAAGAGTTTGATTGGACGAAATCTGATATAGGGGGGCCAAGTGCGGTCATTCGTCTTCAAAATGAGCAAGCCCAGCTAGCTGAGTAGGTAGAGCGTAAGACTCTTAATCTCAGGGTCATGGGTTCAAAACCATGTTGGGCAAAGATCTTTAAACAAAGACAGCAGTCCAGTGTTCTTGAGCAAGAGACCAACAAGATGTGTGCAGCAGCTTATAAACTACAGTATGAAAGTAGATTAAAAAGTGCTTTGGATAGTTATTAACACCAGCAAAGTCATCACCATTTGCTAAAACCCATGAGCTTGGAAATCTAAGGCTTATTTGAATCATTCATTTACATAATTGTAAATATGTTTTTTCTTTTTCTGTGCAAAGTTGGCCCTTTTATTATATGAGGAACTGTAGTTTTTCATTTCTTTTTCAGCTCTGAAGTTTTAAGACAAATTAAAACATACAATTAACACATTCACTTGGCAAGCAAATGGTCGCTGGTTTGATTCCAGGCGGAGACACAAATCCAGACTTGCATCAGGAAGGGCATCTGATGTAAGACTCCGCCAAATGCAACATGCAGTGCTGCCCATTCTGGTGACCCCTGGTGGCAAGGGAACAGCCGAAAGTAGCTTTCTTTCTTTTATTGTATATAGACGTGCAGTTTTCAGACGTGCATGAAATCTGATAAAGTGGCAGCAAACCCAGTTGTCTCAGTTGGTAGAGCATGAGCTCTTAATTTCAGGGGTGTGGTTTTGAGCCCCACAATGGGGGCAGCTGTTTTAGCACTTAACGAGTGAAATACTTTTTTATTTTTGGAAATCAGTGTTACATCAAGCTAAAGTGGGCAGAAGAACACGAATTCCCACCACAAATCCCCCCTTGACTAACATCTGACCATTTCCTACATTATGCAAAGCCTGACAAAAATGCATGGTGATTCAAAAGTGCAGTTTAATTATAATTTCAGTTATTTTAACTTAATCTATTTAGAAGAAAGTAACTCACCCGGTAGCCAGCTGAGTAACACCTTGTGTGTTTGTGTGTGTCATGCACTGCCCCCAAAAAAGTGTTTGACCTCTGAAACATTATGCAAGCTGCCTCCCACTCAGCATGCACACAAACAAGTGTGTGATTCATTCCACATGCATCACATACATGCTGCTTGTCCTACAAATCAGAGATGAAATTAAGTAACCAGATTACACGTTTCCACGTTTGGCCACAGTTCTTGTCCTCTGTTCATATAAATAGCTGCAGGCATAGAGAGACACTGATAGACAGATGTTGCAGGATATGCCCTCTTTAGGAAGCTGACACAGCTGGAAATAACACACAGCTGAGAATCAGTGATGTTCTTCACTCACTGGGCATATTACACTTCACCTTGTGTTTATCTTGCACAGAACACCTTTTGAGTGAAATAGATCGCTTAGAATCAAAGAAGCTGTTTTCCCAGAAGATTACCTTTACTGGAGGATTTTTGGCATAATATAGTCCCCTGAAATTTGGAAGCACTGACTTGAATTTCAGTTAGAAGGCTATTCAGAGGGAAGTGACAGAAAATATATGAGCTAGGGTGATTGAAAAAGACAAAGGAGATACGATTCATGCAAGCTGTGACAATGAATACAATAATGGAGTGTTCATGCCTCCAGCAGTCAGTGTAGCTGTAGTTGATGTTTTCCTTGTTTCTTTTCTTCAAACATGTTTTTTTTTCCCAATAGTACCGTTGAGTCAGAGTGCCAGAATAACATTTGAGCCAGTTTAAGCAGTTGATTTAATTATGTGTCCGCTGGTCTGTGCTGACTCCCTCTTGTATTTTTGTAACTGCTTGTGGGGTGGGGAGGTACATAGGCCCAACGCTGAGATGCCAGAGAGTGATTTTATTCCCCCTCGACCCAAACTGCTCACCCTTCAAAGCACTGAGGCGAGACTCTGACTAGCTACCAGCTCTACAGGGTATCACACTGGCACTAGGTTTGACCTTTGATCTCCATGTGGAGGGAGAGATAAAACAAGAAATTTACCCTCTGGGATCATACAGCATCACTGAAGGAAGGAAAAAAAAGGCAGATCATTTTAAGCTTCACAAACTGTGCAGGTCTTCATCTGATCCTGGCATCTGTTTCCTGCTGGGATGTAAACTGAGCACACTGTGGTCAGGAATGCTTTTCCTTTATCTTTAGTTGACTTTTAATGTTTTGTTTCACACTGAGAAATTGCCCAGAACATCCCTATGGACGCTTGGTCATTGGGGTGCTTCAAAGCATCACAGTGAGGTTAATAACAGAAGACCAAATGTGTGTCCTTTATACAGTCATCTATGCAGTCCTATGAAAACTAAGCACCGTAACTTGTAGATAACTTCAATACCTTGAAGTAATTGTGTGACTAAAGAGCTTGAAAAAAAGGCGAATGGACTTTTTGAAGATATTTCACCTCTTATCTTCAGTTGTCCCATTTGGAGGTGATTGTTCACCCACTATTAATCATGTGTATCATCACATGAGCTGTGAAAAAAGGTGTGGGTCATTACCATCAGGGGTTTCGGGTAAAAACACTGTGAGATCTTGCCCCACCGTATCAAGTGGTCTATCGAGGTCACATGATAGCCTTTTTTCTTTCAAACCACCTGTCGTCCTGGTCCAAAATGTGAACATTAGCATCACTGTTGGCATCCTCCTTTAGGTGCAAAAATACAGCTGAGTCCTATCCTGCCCAGGTGGCTCTTCTGCGTTGTGCCATGTGTTTATGGAGTGGCTCTTTGGTTTCTCCAATGTAGAGGTCTGAGCACTCCTCACTGCACGACAAGACATGACAAGCCTCAGCTGTACTTCTACACCTAAAGGATAAAGAAGACGCTTTCAAGGAACCCAATGTTTGGTTTGAAAGAGGAGTAAAAGAAGCCAACTCTGTCCACTGTGAATGACCACCACTGAACAGAGGTGGTGGATTACAACACCAGGTGTCAGCTACATACGATGCATTCTTGAGATCCCTTCCCAGGCGTCTCAACCCCGACTCACACTTTACTTCAGTTGACCTCAATAGGTCACATGATAGGGTGGGGCAAGGTCTCACAGTGGTTTCACCTGAAACACTTGGCAGTAATGACCCACGCCTTTTTCAACACCATGGCTCATGTGATGACCCACATAGTGGGTCAGTGACCACCTCCAAATGGGACGACCCCCACTAAGGTTTTAAAACCTGGGACTCTCCACCTTTTGGTTTTAGAATTAAGAAGCCTCTTGGATATGAGGTGGAATGTCTTCAAAAAATTTGTTTTAAATCAGTCTTTTTCAAGCATGCGAATTTAATAGTCTCTCAGATTGGTTTGGAGCAATTTTCATCCACTCTTCTTTATTGCTTCAGCTCAGAACAAAACTCTCTTAAGATCCCTCCACAGCATTTTTATCAGGTCGAAGTCTGGACTTTGGACCATTGCAACACCTTGATTCTTTTTCAGCCATTTTGTTGTAGATTTACTGCTGTGCTTTGGATAATCATCCTGCTGAATGACCCAGTTTTAGTCAGGCTTTAACTGTTGCAGTTCATGGTTGACTCAATGACTACAAGGTGCCCTGGTCCTGTGGCTGCAAAACACGTTCAAATCATCACCCTCCACCACTGTGCTTGAGGTGTTTGTGCTGATATACTGTGTTAGTGCAGTTAGGAGAGCACGAGACTCTTAATCTCAGGATTGTGGGTTCAAGCCCCACTTTGAGTGCAGCTGTTTGAGCTGATCTGGGTTATTTGCCGCAGTGACTGCTTTTACAGAGGTGCTCATGATTAGTTAATCAAGTGTATTTGATTAGTAGCACCTGGCTGCTATTTATCTTTTTAATTCCTCTGAAAGCAGTAAGGATGTACTTACGCTTTCTGACATGAATGCATGTATTTAATCACTTACAATCTGCAGAATAAATTGAAAGTTTTGGGGACCACAGGCCCACTTCTCTGTGTTATGTTTACATCGGCCTGCAGTGTGAAATTTTCTTTGCCAACTTAAATTTTGTCTGAATTGCTAAACACATAAAATAAATCTTTCTGAATAAATTGTGCACGTGCTCAGAATGTTCCTAGCAAAGTCTTTAATTCAGTAAATCTCAAGCTACACAGTTACTACAACCCTCCTGGCTTATGTCACAAAAACACTTACAACTGTTCAGACACAGTAAAGAATTTTGCTTTTAATTTTCACACATCAGTTTGCAGTAATTTGCCTACACAGAAATATGAAAATAACACTTACATAAAATGTTATCTAAGCCTGAACCTTACATTCCTAGTGGGGTCATTGGTATGCAAACTAATCATCTACTCTTAACCTCTATTTTCCAGCCATTAAATTAGCAATCTAAACAACTCTCTACCTAAGCCTAATCATAATTATTACAGTAAACCATAGAAACGGTTTAATTAAAATATTGCATTCATTTGATTTCTCATGGGAACTTGGAGCTGCATGTAAAGCACATTCTTACTTTGATGTACTCTAATTAATTAAAGTTTAGTCAACCTCTCCATGCTGCATGTTAAGCCTTCATAGTCTGCTAACCTTGATGGCATTCACTCAGCCAGACTCTTCGAACCAGCTGAACATAATGAAATTATTGCTTTCAATGTCAAAACCAGCAAGTGTGGGAAAAACAGCAGGCACACTATCATCATTTACATCAGCAGGGCGTAACCTGGTGGCGTTGTCATTTTTCATGTTCTCTCTCAATTCTTCCAGACTACGCCTGGCCTCTCCCGAGCGCTCTGTGTCCGATCTGGATCTACTTGGATGTGCTGTTCTCCACTGCCTCCATCATGCACCTGTGCGCCATCTCCTTGGACCGATACGTTGCCATCCGCAACCCCATAGAGCATAGCCGCTTCAACTCCAGAACCAAAGCCATGATGAAGATCGCTGCAGTGTGGACCATATCGATAGGTCAGCATTTACATTTTAATACATAAAGATAGACTTGGTGCTTTTTTCCACCGATTCCCAATTGAAAATATTTCAGTTCTAGTCAAAAGACTCAGGATGGCATAATTATACACAACTGTGCGGTTTATATTCATGAAGTCAAGAGGTGGAGGCGTCTTGACTTCATGAATGCCACAAATGCTCCCAGTGTCACTCACCAAAACTGCTGTACAGACTTTTTAGATGAGCTGTTAGTAAAATTACCCACAGAGGAAGCCATGTTATTTGCTAAATTACCACATTAAAAACGCTCCACAAGGCACCAACATCACAAACATGGTCAGATTTAATAACAGTTAGCTGAAGTGAAGCGTAGCAAACAGCGCCTGGCATAGCAGAGATAGTGTAAAAGGTGAGTGTAGCTACCATGACGTCACCTACTGGTTTTATTAAGCTTTGAAGACTGGTATTTTCACTGCCGCCATCTTGCTTAAAAAAATGGATGTCACCATGATGACTGTGAAACTGCTTGCTCATTGGTTAATGTGTTGTATATCACAAGTCGTTAGTTTGCGTACCACTTCCTTTTTGAAACATAGTATGGCCAAGATTTACAAAAAATACTTTTTTTTATATTAATTGTGACCCAAAATGAGTGGCTGAGCTTATAAACTCAGCAGGACAGTGTCTGCAGAGGTCAGGACAGAAAGCTGTTTTCCCATAGAGCTCTATAGGACTTGACGTCTTTTTGCAGTGGCTATGTACTGTACCAAGTCCTTTTAGTAGTCCTTGTAGATGTCTACCATCTTGCAACCATCTTGGTAACACCTTCATGCCATTTTTTTTTTGTTTCAGGGTAAAAAAACAAAGCAAACCAAATAAATGGAACAGAGCATAACTTTTATGAACTGTGATTTAAATACACTCCCACAAGGCACGCCCAGAGCTTCATGACTTTACGGCTGG
>VUQJ01032011.1:2385-15817 GCA_015108635.1 Andinoacara biseriatus | reverse complement strand
CAGTAATTTAAGGAGAACATGCAGCTAAACATGACACTCATGGTGTGATTGTTACTGCTACTCATTATGATAGTTTCCAGAGTTGGATACAAACTTCTTCATGTACTGAAAGCAGTAGAAAGTATCTGTAATCCATTCCCCTTATTATTTTTTAATGGTTTTTGGTGCTTTGATCTTGGATGGATAAAAGAAGTCAGGGTCAGACAGTTACACTGCAGAGAGCTAAGAAAGCAGTGTATTTATTCCTCTGAAACTAGTGAACTCCTGATATTTTTACTTTTTAGTGCTTTACTATTTTGTTTATCCTCATGACGTTTCACCTTTCCTTGTCATCTTTTATGTATTTCCTGTAATCTCCTTTCATTTAGAGCACTTTTCTGATTTCTGTTCCTATCACTGCTATTTTTGTCAGTCTACTTTTGTTCCCATCTTCCCATTTCTTTCATCTGACCTTCTTTTTTCCCTTCTCCATTGCTTATAGATGATAAGATTAAATCTTTTAGCAGCATCAGTATTCAGGATGACAGTATAACTTTTCTCCCTCCCTGTGTAAGTGAAACATGACCATATGAAAAAGCAAACCTGGATTTTTAAAAATATTTTTTTTTGTTTTTCACTGCAAATCATCACCTTTTTGCGGTGGAGTGTGTCCCAGGCATCCCTGGGACTATGTTGTCTGGGCACTTCTGTCCCCTGGTAGGGTCTACAAAGTCAAATTGTTCCTGGGTGAGAGGTCAGATGAAAAGCCATTCAGATGACCCTTACGAGAGGAAGATCAATGGAACAGTTTACCCTGCCCAAGATGGGTTACTGGGGCCTCAATCTGGAGCTAGGCCTGGGGTTGCCCTTGGTGAGAGGCAACAGGGTGAGGTGGGTATTCCTGTATCCCCTTGGCTTGCTACCTGTACATTGGCGTTCTCACCAGTGGACGAAAGGGCTGGTTTCCAGCACCTTTGGGTTGGAGAATGAATCCTGAGTAGGGCTGGTCGATATTTTGATTTTTAAAAAATATCAATATATTTTCATATAAGATGAGACAATATTGTTTATATCAATATAGTTTATGTCGCGTTACATCATACTTGTAGCTTCACACTGCCCCGCCTCTCTCCGCTTCACCCGTTACCATGCGGGAAGCGACCACATGGCAGTGTTCCCAACTTAGTGACTTTGTTGCTAGATTTAGTGGCTTTTCAGACCCTGCTTGCAACTTTTTTTCCCATAAGTGACTAGCGCCAAATTAAGCAACTTTTTTTTGGTGAGGTCAGAGCGTTTTGGAAACCTGAAATCCTCCGCTGTTGCCGTGTTTTGTGTACATAAAGCCTTCATACTGCGTCCGTTTGTACGCTTTGGCATCGCCCGGATCCCCAAGAGTCTCTGGCTCCGCCATACCAGTGTTAATTTCGTTGACGAAATATTTTCGTCATAGTTTTCGACACGGACCCTTTTTTCATGACAAAAACGATGGCTAAATTAATTGACACTTTCGTCAACGAATTAAAACGAGAAGAAAATGTTTCAGTCAGAACTGATTTAAGAAAACATCATTAGGAAAACATCCAATCAGACGCACAGTTGCACAAATTTGACCTAAACCCCGAGAAGTCCACACTAACCTGTTACTTCGGCTAGAACTAAATTATGTAAACAATGTCAGTAGGGAGAAGGAGAAGAGCCGATGTATGGGCACATTTCTCCTTTGACATCGTGAGAAACAAAACGATGTGTAAACCATGTGACTCTCTTGGCTAAAACCACGACAAATCTTAAACAGCATCTGTAAGCCAGTCAGCCAGATCTCCATGGAATGGTAACCATTTTAATGTCATGCAGGGTAAAGTGTTTTTCCCAGTTTAGCGTTTGTGTTTAGAGAAAATCACCACACGGCGGTGGATTAGCCTTTCCTAATCTTAGTCCTGAACACTACCCTGTACCTTTCAGAGCGTGTTCTGCTGTAAAACGCTCGTATTATCTCAGTAAGCTGGTGTTAATGATCAGGTGTGTGGAAAGCAGGTGAAATGCTAATATTAATATTAATAATATTCCATAACTTTTCACTTCCAGTGAAGTAGACTTCACCAGACTGGCTTTTTAAAGAATAAATCAGCCTTTTGATATTTTTGCTCTGTATCTTTTCTGTTTACATTTTAATAGCACAGCTGTGAGTCTTTTTATAGAGGAAAAAAGCATTAATTTATGTGAGGAGCATTCTTATTTAAACATGTCAATAGTTGTTTTTTGAGCAATTTCTCATGTACATCTACAGCTGAATGTTAATAAAAATGTCCATATGATATTTGGGACATGTAGCTTTGACTCAGAAGCGCCTTACTGTTTATTCCTTTTGGGAAGAAAAAATATCGAGATATATATCATATATTGCCATTTAGCTAAAAAATAAAAAATTGAGATATTACTTTTTTCCTTATCGCCCAGCCCTAATCCTGGGTGTCATTTGTGCTTACAGTATGCGCCAAACGACAGTTCAGAGTACCTACCCTTCTTGGAGTTGCTGGGTGGGGTACCCGAGGGTGCTCCTTCCAGTGACTCCATTGTTCTACTGGGAGATTTCAATGCTCGCATAGGCAACAACAGAAAAACCTGGAGGGGTGTAATTGAAAGAATGGCCTGCCTAATCAGAATCCAATTGATGTTCTGTCATTAGACCTCTGTGCAGACCACAGTTTGTCCATAACAAACACAATGTTCGAACATAAGGATGTCTATGAGTGCACCTGGCACCAGGACACCCTAGGTTGTCAGTCGATGATCGATTTTGTAATCGAATCATCAGATCTGCAGCCATATGTTCTGGATACTCGGCTGAAGAGAGGAGTTGAGCTTTCAACTGAATACCACCTGTTGTTAAGTTTGATCAGGTGGTGGGGAAGGATGCTGGACAGACCTGGCGCACCTAAACATATAGTGAAGATGTGCTGGGAACCCTTTTCAGAGGGTCTAGTCTTCAAGATCTTTAACTCCCACCTCTGGCAGAACTTCAACAACATTCCGAGGGAGGCTAGGGACATTGGATTCCACTGTTAAGGTTACTCCAAGGAGCTGCGACTGCAAGATGGTTGGTGCCTGTTGTGATCATAATCTCCCAACCAAATGGTGGATGCCAGAGGTGAAGGGAGCCATCAAGCTGAAGAAAGAGTCCTATTAGGCTTGGTTAGCCTGTGGAACTTTGGCAGCTGATGGATATGGGCAGGCCAAGTGGAACACAACTCGGGTGGTGGCTGAAGAGATGCCAAATTGGGAGGAATTCAGTGAGACCATGGAAAAAGGCTTTTGGATGGTATCAACAGAATTCTGGCAAACTGCCAGGTGGCTCAGGAGGGGAGAGCGGAAGTAATACATAAAGGACCTCCTTAATCCCACTGATATGTCTTTTGCAGAGGAAACAGAATCTGGGGACAAGGGGGATGACTCACCCATTGCTGGGAGGGAGGTCACTGAGGTAGTTAAACAACTCCTTGGTACCAGAGCCACTGGGGTGGATGAGATTTGCCGTGAGTTCCTGAAGGTTTTGGATGTTGTAGGGCTGTCTCAGTTGGCATGACTCTGTAATGTTGAGTGGCGATCTGGGGCAGCAGACTGGGGTGGTGGTTCCCATCTTCAATAAGGTGGACCAGAGGGTGTGCTCCAACAATAGGGAGATTGCAATCTTCAGCCTTCCTGGGAAGGTGCTGGTGCTGGAAAGGAGAGTTTATTTGTTAGTGAAATCTCTGATTCAGGAGGAACAATGCGGTTTTTATCCTGGCCGTGGAACCCTAGACCATCTCTTCATTCAACTGCAGCAAGAGCTTGTTCTGCACTGCTGACAGTAAGTTGGACTTGCTCCTGGTGGGTGTTGGACCGCACCAGGGTCACCAGGGTGTTTATAATTTTTATGGACAGAATTTCTAGGTGTAGCCAAGTGGCAGAAGGTTTCCACCTTAGTGACCTGAAAATTTCATCACTGCTTTTTTTTTTTTGTGGCTTCCAGCTCACACTGAAGCAGTTCACAGCCAAGTGTGGAGCAACAGGTATAAATATTAACACCTCTAAATCTGAGGCCATGGTTCTCAGCTAGAAAAGTGTGGAGGGTCCACTGGGTCAGGGATAAGTTGCTTCCCCAAATGGAGGAGTTTTAGTATCCTGGTTTCTTGTTCACAAGTGAAAGAAGAGGGGAGCGGGAGATCAACAGACCAGTTGGGGTCATGGCAGTGATGCAGACCCATTACCAGTCCATTGTGGTGAAAAGAGAGCTGAGCATAAAGGCAAAGCTGTTGATTTACAGGTTGATCTATGTCCTTACCCTAATCTATGGTTACGACTTTTGGGTAGTGACAGAGATAACAACATCACAGATTCAAGCAGCGGAAATAAGCTTCCTCTGAAGACTGGCTTGACCCTGCCTTATAGATAGGGTGAAGAGTGCAGTGGGCTCAGACTAGAGCTGCTACTTCTCCACATCAAAATGAGCCATTTGAGGTGGTTCAGGCATCTGACTAAGTTGCCTCCTGGGTCAGGTGTTTCCAGGCATATCCTACAGAGGCCCTGGGGGCAGACCCAGAACAGGCTGGAGAGATTATTTGTCTTGTCTGAAGTGGGAGGACCTTAATGTTCCCTTGGATAAACTGGAAGATGTGGCTGGGGAGAGAGAGGTCTGGGTTTCCCTGCTTAGGCTACTGCCCTGGTGACCCTTGCGAATAAGCAAAAGAAAATGGATGGCTGGATAGATGGATTTTCTTTTTCTATGACTGATAAAATGACACATCAAAGTTGATGATGAGCTGGTTTTGAAACAGGGTGACACCGCTGGCTGGGGCATGTACCACATGGGTGTATATGTTAAGGATTTCTGGTTCTTATCAAAACCTGGGACCATTTGATGCATGCCATTTCCCTGCTCACCTTCCACACATTCTGTGTTTCTCCAATTTTCTTAAGTAAAAGAAAACCAAAAAACGTAAAAAGACCCATGAAATCCAGAGTTCCAGCAACTGGCATTTGCCTGTCAATATGTCACGGTTCACTTAAATGACATCCCAGTCAACAGTGCTTGGTTTTCATAAGCGTCTGTCAGCTGCTCTTTGCAAGAAATGTTCATTATTTCCCCATCTGGTGCTTTAAATGTTTTATACCAGGAATCACAAGCTGAGAATCAGGCTTTGGAACTCATAAATTAGACAGAATTATGAGTCAAAACCTATAATTGGTTTCAGAATGTAAATGTGACAGTCTTGATCTTTGATGAGCACTGGCAATCATAATCATTACTTATTTCTACAAGGATACACAGGAATAAGATAAATTGAGGAGTGCATGCATCAAGCCTTCAGTCACAATTTTCAATCATAAGGGGCGTTTTTCATAAAACAAACCAGCTGCCCACACATCTCCATCTGACAGTCACTTCTCCAAATCCTCTTCTCACACTTTAGCTTGTCATCAAAGTAGGAAAAGCTTTTGTAGGGGTTTATCATTAAAAATATATCAATAAATCACACGTTTAACATGATCACTTATACAAGCTCCCTGCAGGCTTAGATGATAATGAACACTAATTACTCTATTAACCCCCAATGTATTTTTTTTCTAATCAGTATCTCAGACTCTATCACAGTTTGTTAAACCATAACATCCAGCAAACGGCACAAGAAGAGCCATTAGGATATAGCTTTGGCCATGTGTAATGTCACCATGGAAACAGGCACCTGCTAAAATGCTATTTAGCAAGCAGTTGGGAAAAAAAAAATAACAGAATGAAGCATGTATGTGGCAAAGTGTTTCATGGTAACCATTTTCAGAAACTCCATCTTCATCTCAGCGAGTACAGATTAGAAGTTCAGTGTCATGTTTCGACAGGCTCTACAGAGTTATTGCTTTCTATTTTCTGTATTCGGTTAAAATGATTCTACTCCACAGGGAAGGACCTGATTTTGCAGCTCTTCAAGCAACAAAAACAAAAATTTAGGCAAGAAGGAACTCAAGTTTTAGCTGTGGTTTCACTGTTGTTCATTGTTTTTTAAGGCGCAAAAATTAGATGTCTTCTTATTTCCTCGTACTGTCTCACACATACTGTGCCATAATGGATCTGTCTCATGGAGCACTACAACACAATGAGTCATCCAACATTACTGGCCTGGCCATAAGGGTGCGATCGCATCTATATATCGCTTATGTAAAACAGATTGGTTCATATAACTTGAGGTGTTTGTTGACACTGATAAATATCAATATATAAATATAAATAAATATTGACCTGGGTCACTTCCAGTCATATCATTGTTTGCTGACCCATAGCCAAGGGATCCACAAAATAATCTGCCAGAAAGCGTGAAACTGTTCTGTGATTGTGAAAATATACAAATGGGGATTATTTCTGGTAATAAAACAGTATTTTGTCTCCTCTATCATTCTATATTTAATATTTGGACAAATAGAAACTCTAATTATGACACGCTGTACCAATCTGTCATGAAATTACTTATTTCTCTTACAGCTAAGTTTAGGGAGCAAAATTTTCTACCATCTAAAAACTCCTTAGCCGCAGAAAGTTTGAGAATACCTCTGCACTGAAAAACACTGCCACAACACCACGTCTGTGTTTTAGCTTGATTATGCTGTACAGCAAATATAGAGGCTAATTATGCTTCCAGTCAGGTTTAATTCATATCTGTAATGATTCTTTTTTTGTGTGTTAAAACCTACCACGACCCTTCGGATTTTCAGAGAGACAAATCTCTTTGTCTGTGTTTGGAAAAGCAAAGCAGAGTATCCCGGTTCAACGGTGAGCAACAAAATGCTTTACAGTGAGCTGTCATTCTGGATGACAGGCAGTCTAGACACGATTTGAATTTTGAGTGTGTACGTCTGAAAGAATAAGCAGGATAAAAGAAAACAACATTAAGAAAAGGAATTTCTGTGCAGTGCAGGCTAAAACAAATTGTTACTATAACGCAGTAATTTATAATATCGTGTGTACGTAATATTTTTAATTACAGTAGATTTACAACAATCAGGAAGGAGATAAAGAAATGTTTGTAAGATTGGGACAAATGACGTGAATCCTTCTAAGGGATTAGGATGCGATGAACATATCTGTCAGCTGAGAAAAAAAGACGTTCAAATACATGTAGGTGTGCTTGTGCCGTGTCGCTGTAAGTCTTGCATTCTGAATCGAAAAGAGTGCAGCAGTCACAATCCCCTTCAGAGTTGTGCTGTAGGGACAGCAGCATGCTTGTTCACTTCATTTTGAAGCCCAGCTCTGGTGACACTAAAGCCCTAGCAACCTAATTAACCGAAAAAGCTGTTGGTTGTTTAATCTCTACGGCTTCAAAAAACAACAGTTGTGTTCTGAATAAGATTTACAGTAAGCCAGAGGTAAGAAATACCGCACAAAGGGAAAAACTCTGCAAGACAAAGACACATGGGGCGATCATGATGTTTGTTCATCCTTGAGGAAATTAGGTTGAAACACTGTCTGTAATCTTTACCATGTGTGGTGGATGCACATGTTTAGTGAATTTTGTGTTTGTGTGCAGTTGAGAGTATTTCTGTTTTTCCTGATTCCTGCAGACAAAAATGTGAGACTCAAACAAGCAGCTATATTTAGGGATTTGTATCATTACACCTGCAGTTGCGTCTCTGCTCCCGAGAGGCAGCACAACTCCACCACAGGGCTGCAGTTTTGTGGTGGAAGAAGTGTGCAACTTACCAGGTAAACTCTTGTCACACTGTTTAAGTGTCTTAGTAGGCCCACTTAATATTATCAAGTGTTATTGTGACTCAGATTTCAAAATTTTCCAGTAAAATATTCAAAATGCGGTATGGCTCAAGACTTTGGCACAGTACTGCATCTCAGTCCATGGCTCAAAGGATCCTATTGCATAAGATTCCACAATGCTGCTACCTGAGTGAAAACAGCAGGCAAAATACCTGTGGGAAATTCTGGATTGAATGGGAGTTAAAGTACATGATGATGCATATGTTGGTGGGTATCCTTCTCTCTGTCACTGGCGCCAGTCCAGCTCTACTCCCACAGTGTAACCCGGCCTTGTGAATCACTTTTTGAGTCAGTTGGTGTTACGTGCATCTCCAGTGTGAGACAGATCTATCATCCTGCTATTGTCTTTCTGTCCTCTCTCCTCTCTGATTTATTCCTAGAGCTGATTGGCTGCAGAAAGCTGCAAAATGTGGCACCGGTAGTATCCCTCTGCTGTTTAGCAGTTTTGAGTTGAGTTGGGAGTTACTGGCAGTCCTGTTTTCAGTTTTGGATCTATTCATTTAGCTTACTAATATTAGGTTAGAAAAGAAACCTGAATCTGATTGCCTACTGTGTGGTTGGTTCATGTTATTTACTCTTTTGTTTTTGCTGGTGCCCTCATTTCTCTTATTTGCATTTGATCCTTGTAAGTAATTATAGTTCCACGATTAAAAATTGTTGAACTGTAGCAACATTGTAGCATCTTATAAGCAAGGTTCTTTTGAGCCACTGATTTAGGGATTTAACAGTTGGCATTCACATTATTTGAGAAATGTTTGGTTAGAACACCAACCTGGTTGTGTACAGGGGTTGGGGTGCAGGTTTTGATAACCTTGGGGTGAGACCAAGTTTTGCTTCCTTGCAGCCCTTGTTGTCTTCTTACATGGTCAGCTGTGAAGAACTCTGTAAAGGTTACAGGTAGTGGTGGGAGGGATGAAGCCAAAAAGGGCAAGAAAAGGTTAGCAGGAATACTGGGGAGCTGTAGGGAGTAGGAAAGTAGGACCGCGTAGAAGTGGTATGGAACAAAAAACAGAGGAGGCAAGCGGAGGCGGGTTTGGGGAGGAGGGGTGTTGTTTGAGTTGACTAACATCGTGATGACATTTTTAAAAGCCAGAAGAAGCTTGCTGTGCTGGGTGAACTAATCCTGTTTCTGAGACTTGGGCACAGAGACGATGATTTAATAAAACTAAGGAGAAAACAACAATGAACATCAATGAGAGAGCAGCGAGAAAGCATCAAATAAGGTTAATTTCACAAGACACTGATGTAGTTTTGTTACTTGGGTAAACAATTAAGTCCTGGGTTAATGAATTCAGAAATCTATTTTAAAGATTCAAAAGACAGAATGGTAAAGGGCACACAATCAATAGTGGATTTGCTATACAGACTGATATCTAAACAAACTTCCTTCTTATTGTCTTCTGTAGATGGGCCAGAGGGAATGCTGCATGAACAACACAGGAACTGCACTGGACGTTGTTTTCCAAGGGGACCTCAAGACTAAAATGATCATTCTTAAAATAAAATGAGAAGGAGCTAAGGAGAAGATTTCCGTAGCATCCCGAACATTTTCATTGCTTCATACTGAAGCTGAAGAATTCTTCTATGAGCTTGGTCAGTCGGTCGGTTGTTCTATTGGAGTAAACAGGATGAAATTGATTCTGTGGTCTCATCTACAGGGATTGGAGGGCTGGTGTGGCTCATTTCCAATCAGTGACATTGGCAACACCTGGGCCTCTATAAAAACCCTCAGAGCTCAGTTGCTGTGTGGTAATGATGGACAGATGAAGCCTCGTGAAGCGTTCTGTCTAATCGGTAAAAAAAAATCAAATACATTTTAAAAACGGTTAATTTCTCGAGGACTCCTGTGCACAGAAATGTCCCCTGCTAGTCAAAACCTTTATTGTCATTTCAGCTATTTGTGACGGCCTCTTGGCTGTTCTGCAGCAATGTCAGCATGGGAATAATCACTGCCGAGAATAGAGATAAAAACACCTTAACCTGATTTAATGTGGTTCAGTCATCTGTTTTTGATTGATGTGTGAGTGATGGTAATTGAGGTCTATCAATGTCAAAAACCTGTCATTATGAGTTCAGTCAGTGTTTAAATAAATCCAACAGGACACGAGACGTTAATGTTAAAACTATTGCAGCGTTTTGCAAAAGATGGGACAGTGATTGTGTTCCTGGGGTGATGGTGAATTTATTCATTGTTAATAAGATAAAATATTTTTTCTCGGACTCAGCCGGGTTCTCCTTTTGGAAATAACCTCTCTGGTGTTTGAGGGAAACTCCTTTCACAGGATACCGAGGAGACAGGGCGCACTAGTATCCCATAGAAAGCCTGTACAGACTATACTCCTCTGCACAGGTGATACCCATAGATGAGGTGTTGCTGTTCTACACCAGTTGCAAACACTTCACCTTGAAAAAGACGTGTGAATATTATAGTAGTAACACATTTGATTATCTATAGGCATATTATGTGTAATGCCTTACTGGGAGAGATCAGCTCACAGTGTTGCCATAAAGGGGAAACCCATTGAACCCAACTCCTCTGTGTCACATCAAACTGCTGAAACTCCAACACAAACACTAACACTAATTTTACAGGAGTCAATTGTGTTTTCATAAATCACTCCGACACTCGAACCACTGCCTGAACCGGCGAGGCTTCAGACGTCATCGGTGACGTCACTAACCCTTAATAAAGCAAGCCTTGATATGCACTTCATAATTGACTCCAAAGCCTCGGCACAGCCGTCTCATCACTACTTCTAGTGGTTTGGTTTGTGCATTAAACATAACACACAAAATAAATAAATATAATAATAATAATATTAATAATAATAATAATAAATATTACTAATAGTGTACAAACATAAAGACATACGCTAATCCTAGGAAAAGGGCTCAATTAAAAAAAAGCATTTAGTCCAACTCACCACAAACTACAGTACTTTATTACTCTGAGCCAAATTATTTTACAGTATACATAAAAGTTGTGTGCAATCAATAGGGGATTGTCACTGTCTAGTCTGAGAGATGGCTAACAATAAGTTAAAAACCAGAGGACAAGTGTAATAAAGAGGAAACACATAAAATATCAATCACAAAGTTTCTCTGCATCTGAACCGTTAAATTTGTTATTGACCAAAATCTCACGTTGTAAATACTGCATCTCTCTCTGGACCTTTATGTTCAAACCCTAACTCTGAGTCTTTTAATATACAGAAGAAAATTAGGATGGAGAAACTACAAAAATAGGTAAATAGGAGTGGAAAGAACAAGAACATAGCGAACACAGTGCTTTAGTTTTCATCCCACTACAGAATCTATCCTCTATTAGCTTTGAAGTTAAACTTCCACGTTCAGCCGAGACACTTTGATAAATGATCTGTCTGCTAACTCAGTCTGCAGCAGTCAGTCTCATGCTGTACCATTTGACACTTGGCCTGTTTCTAAATCATCATAATATGACCGAAATATCTCTGGATATTTATCATTCAGAGAGCGGAGATAACAGCGAAGTTAGCGAGTTGGTGGAAGATGAAAAGGAAGTCAGAAATGTGTAAAACTGAAATAAATTGAGGTGCACACAACGGGGTTGAGTTTTATTCACCTTTGCAGATGAATCAAACAACAGTACAGACAGCATGACAGCAGTTTGTACTGTACAGCAGTCTGGTACATGGAGTGATCAATAAACCCTAAGACAGAACTGTGAAAATTACAAGCACAATTAACACTGGACACGATGAGGTCTTTCATGCCTGGTTTGGTTTGCATTCATCATACTGGAGTATGGACAGATAAGATATATGAAGCATTGCTTAGTTCTTCCATGCTGCACACAGGTAGGTTACACCTTACTGCTCTGTTCCCCTGGAGTTAACCAATGGCTGGAGCTCACAGTGCAAGCAGAGCTTAATCAGCTCTCCTTCTTCACCACTGAAGCAGCAAAGCCGAGGTGAGAATTTCCTTCCTAACCTGGTGCTTGGTGGAGCAGAGCACTTTAATTCTTCCCGTCTGCTCTTGTTGGTTGTCAGGTTAAGGTGATGTTCACCCACAGTGGGGGAGCATGTCTTTCACCTGTCTATGAATTTGGGTTAACACAGAACATAAAGTTTCACAATATCTCAAAATGTCACTTTCGCGGTGGCCGGTGGGAGGAGGTGTTCTGTGTGCAGCTCTGGGGTGCAGCCTCCCAAACAGGATTTCAAAGGCGCTGAAAGATCAGACTGAGGAGAGCACACTTCACACTGCTGCTCCTCTCCGACAGCAACAGGTAGCGATGTGGCAGGATTTAAATCATTGCAGCTTTTGACAGTGATGTTTGCTGTGCCACGCAGAGCTGCACTGCATTTGACCAAACGTGTATAAAAGGGTCAAAATCTTCCCATCTGTCACTGTCGTGCTTTGAGAGTGACACATGAGGAGCAGATCTGATACATCAAACATGTTGAACTGTGTGGGTGATAGCAGCACGTTTATGCTTTGACCAGAACAAGTGTGTGACAGTAAAGCATTCATTTCTAAATTCATCCTTGTAGCACTGTTTCTCAAAGGCACAAAGGTTACTCATTCAAGTTTAGTTTTTATTGTTTGAAAATATTTATTTTTAATCTTTTTAATTATTATTGCATGTAGGAAGGGAACTTAGTAGGTAATGCACTAAAAACATTTGACTCTCAGTCTTGTAGACTCATTTGCGACAAAGCCTAATCAGGCAATTTGTGGTAACAAATCTTGCCAAACTAACCCATAATATATTTAAGGAGATTTTGTAAATTTTATAAATTCACAAGCTCATTTCAGTTAGTTTTAATTTTTTTTCATAATTCTGTTTTTTATTTTTTTTTTATTTTACTTCAGTTAACTAATTTTTTCCACATCTATAATTGTGTGTATGGTGTGCATTTCCTAGCTTGGTGACATGTTACTAGCTGACAGTTTCCATTGAAAACAGCTGATCAGAGCTGAAAATGTGAGTATCAGGCACAAACTCTTCAGGTTTAACTTTTTTAGGGCTCCAGGGGTCAAAATCAATCCAACACACAAACAAAACATTAAATCACAGCCTAATAAATTAATTGGGCAGCAGACAGACAGCAAAAATGCATATGCAAAATTATATACACCTTGACAAGAGTGAACATAGTTGCCACTAAACCTGTGGAGGAGTTGGGAACTCTCAATTTCTCTTCAAGGCATGGAATAGCTTGTGTTCCAAGTGTGAGCACAGGCTGTGTACCCTCATGCATGGGTGCTATAGGTGTTGTACCATCAACTTCAAGCTACCGCCTCTGTGCCAGAACCCCTGAGTGCAAGCATGTATCAGACTTGTGCCAGAGAAAGTGATGGCTCCAGAACAGCATGATGTGATTTGGACATGTGTTTCAAATGCTAACACAGGGGACACTGGGCTAGAGACTGCTGCTCTGACTCAGCTGATGCTTGGATAGATTGGTACATAGTTAGGGTCACCACATGGAGCTTCATGTTCTCCTTTTTCATTTTCATCATCATTATCCCAATCATGATATTGTCTGCTGATGTATCATCTAGGGAATTTACTAGAACTTTTTTCCAGTCATGAGTCATGGCTTCTTTAATTTGAGATTCTGATCAAGGTCAAAAGACTTTAAAAAAAAAAAAGGTCAAAAGACTAGTACAGGC
>VUQJ01032009.1:29965-46765 GCA_015108635.1 Andinoacara biseriatus | reverse complement strand
GGTTTATGATATCATTACATTCAGTTTTTGAAGTATTTTACACAGCTTCCCAGCTTTGGGGGAACTAACTCCTACTTAGTTTTTCACACACGGTTTCTGATCTGGCTCAGTGTTTATATATGTTATGACATGGTTTCATATGTCATGTGTTGTTTACCGTTAATTACTGATGGTTATTTCTTTTTCTGTGCTGTTTAAAAAAAAAATTCAAATGTGATTGTTTCAACGTTTCTTTCATATACAGCTGAACAGAAATTATTCAGATCTGAAAAAAATACAAACAAACAAAAAGAATCGCTCATGCTCGAATCCTGAACAGATGAAACAAAGATTAGATTTTTAAAAAAAACTTTCCAGCTCTTAAGTCTACTTTCAGTGATCAACATCTCCCTAAATGTTGCTTTGTGAAATCTATAGAAATGTTGGCAGAGGCAGACTTCGCCACGATGCCATTTCAAAGTAATCCGTCACTCACCAAGAACCCACATCAACAGGTAAGCTGTCATCCTTGCCATCATGAGTGGATGCTTTATTCTTCTTCTCCTGCAAATTTGATGTGAAATGTTCAAGGCAGTAAAGCTTCTCCTCGTGAGCGAAGGCTGTCACCCTGCCGTGTGGTGGAACGCTTCATTCAGCATGTACTGTATACGCCAAAACAGGAACTCGTGAAACCACAGCAGGCTACAGCAGCTGACTTGCGACAGCTTGAGCATTTTTGTAAAGCTTTCATGTTCGCTTCAGCGCCACCATGAGGTCGACATTCACAGGTCTTTGGTGTATTTATTGAGAACTCTGTGGCAGTCCTCTGATTTTTCTATCACTTCCACATCAATTTCAGTTTGTATTGTTTTCCCAGATATCCTGGAGTAAAAGACTATTCAATGAAAATTTCCATTGAAAATTTTTAAATCATTAATAATTAATTTTAAACTGAGCCTTCATCTGCTTAGCATTCACACACTCATGGCGCAGCATTGTGGCCATACATCCCAGCAGTAGACAGGGCATCTCTAGACGGGAGGTATGAGGTGGCATATGAAATATGATTGCCCCCCGCCACCAACACCACCAACACCACTAACACCACCGAGTCTGGACACTATTAATCTGTCACTGCTCATTGGATGAGAGCACAGATAAGACCAGCACTGGCGTGTGACTGACTACATATACTCTACTGCTTTAGTGAAGTACAGTTTTATTGTTTTGTACTTTAAGTATTTCAATGTTGTGCTGCATTCTGCTTCTACTCCACCATGAAAATGTTGCATTTACTGACAGCTTGAGGTTAAGGGCCTCGCGGGTAAATATTATATATCCCTGCAGCCCCTCGGCCAGGGATCCTCAAATCCAGGCCTCGAGGTCCAGTGTCTTGCAGGTTTTAGACGTCTCCCTGATCCAACACACCTGAGACACCGGACCTTGAGGCCTGGATTTGAGGATCCCTGCCCTAGGCTACCCCATTAAAAACAATAGAAACACTCCTGGCAGTAGATAAATTCTGGTCCTATTGAAGTCAGCTTTTCTCTCTGGGTTAGTTTTGAATAGCTTCAGCGGTCAACACATTACATCAGTAAGATTTCTGGTTTTAGAGCAGGAGAAACAAACCTAGCCTCAGGTTGTGTACCAGAGTGCTGGTCCCAAATCTGAACAAATGGGAGGGTGGAGTCAGGCTTAAAATCTGTGCCAAATCAAACATGCACTTCATCCCTTTTGGTGATTCCATAGGAAGGGAACAGCCAGCTTGTCCTTCATTCCACAATAAATGTGAATCTTCTTCCATGTATGTTTGAATCTTTTGAATTGCTTCCTGTTTTACTTTGAAGGTTAGATCGAGGGAGAGTATCAGTAGTCTTATATGTCTTCCATTTCCTTACAATTGCTCCCACCGTTGGTTTATTCACACCAGCTTGCTTGCCTATTGTAGATTCACTCTTCCCAGCCCGGTGCAGGTCCACAATTTTCTTCCTGGTGTCCTTCGACGGCTCTTTGGTTTTGGGCCTGGTTGAGTTTGGGGTCTGACTGTTTGAGGCTGTGGACACGTGTCTTTGATGATGATGATGAGGTCAAACAGGTGCCATTGATACAGGTAAAGAGTGGAGGGCAGAAGAGAAGTTACAGGTCCGTATGAGCCAGAAATCTTGCTTGTTTGTTATTGGCCAAATATTTATTTTTGTTGAAGTGTACCTATGATGGGAATTACAGACCTCTCTCATCTTTCTATGTAGGAGAACTTGCACAATCAGTGGCTGACTAAATCCTTTTTTGCCCCACTGTATGTTTCTGCAGCTAGATTTATCAGACATTAACTTTATTCCCCTTGGACACCTACTATATTGTTTTCTGAACTGTCACATTTCAGGCCTGCTTCCAGAACAAAATGACAGGATGCTAATCAGAAGTTATCAGCTTCCTGGGGATACCCTTGGAAAATCCCAGAAACTGTTCTAATGGTCATCAAACCACATCTTTATCATCAAGGGTACGGGGGGGGGTCATTAAATGTTGTCTCTATGGGGAAAAGAGTTAAAGCTCGCCTTCACTTTGAATAGTTTGCTTCCTGTATGTCATTTGGGCCCACATGCCTACGCTCCATGAGTTTGATGTTAGCAGGTTATAAAAGTACAGAATCTGATGATTTGAAGCTACGGCAGCCTTTAGACTGCTGATTGCTGCACAGGGGAAGTCCAAAAAAATCACTCTTTCAGGCTTTGCTCCAGTTTCTAAGTTAGGTGCAAGTTTAAAGCTGATTGGTTGACACAAGACAGAAAAAAAAAATGCCAAGAGTTAAAAGATGCGTCACATTGTATCATATTGGCAATAATTTATTTCACAAGAGGGCATGAAACACAAGTAAAGGGAAGAAAAGATGTTAACTAGAAGGTGGCAGCATTTAAATGTCACATAAAGCATTTTGAGGCGAAACCTACAGATGCATTCACGGAAAGTGTGTAAATGTGTGTAGTAGTCGTTTCAGAGCAGTGATTTCTTATTTTTGATCGCGTGTAGGAAGTCAGATCACTGATTATTTTTGCCACCGTAAAGCTGAGGTTAATGCAGTCTTATGTAATCAGGAACTCAGATCTCCTGTCTTTCCCGCAGCTCAGTAAAGTGAACACGGCCGGATCACAACAGCACAGATATCGTCTCGTCTTAAAAATTTAAAACGCTATATGAACGACAACAAAATGCATTTAAAAACGTTTAAAGGACAGATTAACATCAGATGTTTTACGGGAGGAATTAGAATCCACTGTGTTTGCATCGTTGTGTATTGCGCTGAAATCTCAGTCAGCTGAAGTAAGGCTTTTGCTGTTTACCTGCGTGTTTGCTTGCATATAAATACGACAGAAAAAACACAGAAACAGGAAGACACGGCTGCTCACAGCGGCCCTGACACAGATACAGATTCAAAGATTGTTGCTCACTTTCTTTGAATTTTAGCATTACGTGTTTCAATTTTTTTTTTCCATCCGGTTCAAAATGCTCAAATTAAGCCACATAAAGCAAAGTTTAAATCAATTATTGGACACCCAGAATGGCTTTGACAGGCACAGCAGCCAGTTTGTTAAATATAAGCAGTAACAAAACAACACGGAGGACCCACAACACTCAGTGGCTGGTACATAAATACTGATGTTTAGGACACTAATGAGAATGAGAAAGCAAATACTGATGAAGCAACCATTTGTTTAATGCTACAGCTTCATTTTCCTCCATGCAGACTGGTGCAGCTGATGATGCTGCAGATAAGTGTCTTCAGGAAGTATAAAATCTGATAAAATGTCTCGTGACACTTTCCCACCTGGGGCTTCCATCCTGTGTGGGACCTTTAATCTGTGACTGTTGATTTTACAAAGATGGATGAAGCCTCCAGGTCAGAAAAGTGAAGCCCCTCAAACCTCCTCTCCTGCTTTTATAGACACCTGTGGACCCACTTTCCTGATGGCTTCATCGACCAAATTTGAGGTCATAATGAATAAAACGCGAGGCTCATTTTGTCACTGACCAGTCAGCCGCTGAGCGTGTAGTCTTCCTCAGTTTCACACCCCTTGCTCACAAACAATTTGAAAACACCAAGCCGGTGATGATAACACTTGCCTTGGCTTTTACACACCACAGTGTCTACATTTGTCTTTTATGATGTCTACGTCTATCACACAAAGGCCGAGTTTGTCGCTGCCGTAAACCACAGAGGGTGTAAAACACAGATGTAGCCACTGTGAAGTCCCCCGTTGGTTTGTGAAGCCCCGAGCGCAACGATTCAGTGTTTTGAAACAGTGATGCAAGGGGTGGATACGACTGTGACTGTAAAACCAAGGAGCATCGCACGGTCTTTGCTGTTACTGAATGAGCAGATGAACCATAACTTACAAAATTGAATTAATGATTTATTCAGTATGAACAGAAACATCAGGAAAGTGTTTGCTGAGGTCAGGGCCAAAGGCTGTTAAGGGACCAGAAGCTTTATGCAATCACACATACCGCCCCCTGGTGGTCAATAAGATTGTAGGTTTAAGACCTGCTGGTGTTAAAAGTTGAAAATGATCTGACCTTTTCTGCATTAACACTTTTAGTGATTTCATTTTGAACATTAGGGAGTTGTTCATAAACCATAGTGGGGTAAGTTTAAGTTGTTTGCTAGCTACGTGTTGGATATATGCTTTAGATCTGTTTGTAAAGTCACTTTAGTGCGTGTAAGGTTAGCTCAGCTAGTTTCTGCAGCACGTTGTCCATCCTGACTAGGAGGAATCATAAGGTCCTCTGAAAAATCTTTAACTTTTTTTACACCTCAACAAATCTGTGCAAAGATTTAGGAAAATATCGTAGAAAACTATTTTCAAAGACCCCACAAATATACAAAACTCAGTGTTGATTTATCCTCAAAATAATCTGCTTCAAACCATTTTATAAATATCGGTCGTATTCACATTGGGAAAGCATCAACTTTTCAAGTGCTGCCAGGAATATGCACATAATGTGAATCTGATTATTTACATGTATTAATCCTCAATAAGGAAGGTAGTTCGTGCTACATGTTTCCTCCTTGGAGCTCAGTCCTTCATCTCATTAGCAGCAATCTGGGAGGCAGATTTTCACAGATGAATGATTGTTTTTTTTGTTTGTTACTCCTCAGAAGAACAGTCCAGGGCGATGCTGTGCTCCTGGGCAATGGCAGCCAGCTCCTTCAGGAACTCAGCGTACAGGACGATGGCGAAGACTCGGCTCTTGGCTTGAGGCGGTATGGTAGGACAGGGGGGCAAGACAATGAGAGGAGGCAAAGGCAGAGCGTTCTTCACAGAGCCGTTGGGAAGCGACGGATTCAGGATGATGTCGCCGCCCTGAGACTGGAGGCACTCTGAGGGAGACACAAAGCATTGCAAACTGAGGACTAAAAACTTTCTATTTAGAACTTTCCAACAATTATTTTTGCTTTGTAAAGCCAATAATATTAGAGTAGCAATAATTCAATAAGAGACTGTGTGTACACTTTCAGATGTGGCCTGACATCATCTACAAATTAGTTTGTTTCAAGCCTAAATTGTTGATAAGTTACTTGATAAGAAGACATTGCTTCTAAATCTTTTAGCTTAGCATAAAGAAACAAATCAGGTGGAAACACCTAGCCCAGCTCTATCCTGCCTAAAACCGCAGTTAAGGCTCACTGGAACTACTTTCATTCAGTATCATCACAGTGGATCATTTATTTCTGTCCTTCCAGTCCTCTGTTATGCTTGTATATCCTTCTTTACCTCTTCTTCATCTTCAGTAGCCTGCATATAAAAAGCATCTCTTCTTAGCTGACACTCGTGCTTTGTCCAGCCTGAGCTGTTTCCCCACGTCTTTATTCCTGATCCTGTCCATCCTCGTCAGTCCCAATGCAAATCTTCCTTCACCTTCTGCTTCCTCTCCACTCTTGTTGCTACCTGTCTGCCACAAATCACCACATCCTGCCCATACTCTCTTCTTTACCTCTTTTTCACACCCACAGTTGCTCTGAGCGGTTGACTAATCCTCCGTCCGCCCTCCAATTCAAGCACATATATCCGAAATTCTATTGATTTTCTGTCACCTCTTCAAAGCATACCTCTCCCTCTCTAGGCTCTCCTTCCTCTTGCTGTCAATGTGGATCACAGAGACTCTTGCCTGTTCTTGTGTCACAATGTCCAACTATGGCAGACACTAACACTTTTTTTTTTAATTTGAAGCTCTGTTGTTTTCTATCCTGTTTATGTGTCTCTTTATTAACCTCTGAATTTGCCGTCTTGGTCTTTTGCCAACAAGAATCTCCAGGCCTGAGTGACCAGAGCCGGATAGTCTGGTCTGGCGGTCACGTAGCGCTCTATCTGAGCGTGCACCGACACCAACACCTACGGATGTGCACGAGAATGAAAATGAACTTAATATTTTAAGATATCAAATCTTACATGGATCAGATGTTTTACGTATGTTGCTGCTACCTGGTAAAGTGTGCGAACGTTGGGCTGGTTTTGTGTATCGGTGCTGAGCAGAAACGATCTCAGGAGAGGTTGCGGGTACGATGCCAGCTGGGACAGAATGCCTGTCACCAGCAGGTTCACAGCAATAGAGTTTTCCAGAAGGTTCTCCAGCCGGGACAACAGCACACTGATGAACGGACCTGGTTAGTGTGTGTAAAGAGCAAATTTATTGTATGAGGTGCAGAATAATGTTTTTTTTTAACCTGTACAAACAGGTAACCTCACAAGATTTCATGTTTTTCTTCTGTATTTACAAGGACTGAATGTAGGTTTCAGTTAAGAACCTTTGGTCCCAGAGCTGACATCCAACCAACAAATTTAAGCATCACTTTCAATTTCAGTGACTACATTTATTTTGGAATCATTTTGGCCGCAGACCAGTGTTATTTTGTGACCACAGAGCAATGCTGTCACAAAGCAGTTGTTGGGGAAACCAGTGAATCTGTGACACAAAAAAAAGCATTTTCTCATTCTGCCTTGTAAAAATATGCATATGAAATTAGCATTACATGGAACAGGAAGTGAAACCACTTGTTCTGACCTAATAAATCAGTGAAGCTGCTTTAAATTTCACGGAACCACAGACCTGTAAATGGAACTCCGTGTCTCCTGCTGCCTTTCTTCATGTTGCTCCTGCTCTCCTCCTCCTCCTCTTCTTCCTCTTCTTCTACCCCGTCCTCTCCTTCTTCCTCTGCATCATCACCCGAGGAGCTAAAAATAAAGTCGGTGCAAATTTCCTCCTCGTCTTCTTCAAGTTTTTGTCTCAGCAATTGGACGCGTTTGCTGAATGTGTCGGTGTCATCTGCGACGTCCTCACAGTCTGGTTCCACCCCTAATGAGAGCATGAGCTCGCGGTATTGGGACAGGAAGTCATTGTTGTTGGTGTTGGCGTAAGGCGGGCTTGGAGAAACGGGAAGGTCACACGGTTCGGATTCGTGATGGCCGTTGATTAAAGCGTTTGTCACTAAACACGACAAGGGTGATTGTGTGCCGTGAAGTACGTGTTGCTGATGTGCTGTAGTTGTGTGACTGATACGAGCTGTGAAGTCATTCAGTTCACAGTTTTGCTTTAAAGACTTTATGTCATCATCCGCCTCATCACATTCGCCGATGATGGAATTCTTTACATTAAAGCCATTTGTGAAGAGCTGATCTCCCAGGGAGCCTCTGTGTCCAAATATCCTCTTTGCCTCCTCTTCTCCCTCCTTTGTTCTCCACATCTCCTTTCCAAATTCCTCACTACTCCTTCTTTCCTCTTTGCCTCCATCCTCACTCCTCCTCCTTGTCAACATAATGGTGTTTACCGTTTCCATCACCGTCCTCCCTGTCGTTGCCAACATTGTTAACATTGTCGTTGATGCTGTTGCTGAAACTCGCTGTCCTTTTGAGATGCTCCCACGGGATCGGCGATTTGCCACCATGATCCGATCCAAAATGGCTGCCTTTGCATCTTTTTTAGCAACAAGATCATAGACAAGGACGTCGTCCTGAAATTCAGACTCCTCTACATAAGAGCCGTGCACCAGCTTGATGGCATTGCGGCGCATTTCCTGGATGTGTCGAGGAGGAGCTGGAGGAAAAATGCACCCATCGGTTTCCGCGGGCACACCGCCATTTGCCACATTTGCCACAGCTGAAGATAAGAGATTTTCATCTTCAAAAATGTCATCCCACTCCAGCTCCAGGGCAGAGCTGGCTCTCCCTGCCTGGCAGTTATCTAAAGAGGATGGCGTGGGGGAGAGGGCAGAAGGGGGAGGGCTGATGACCAAACAGCCTACGGAGTCACTCTTGACTCGCTGTATGAACGCTTCCTCATCATCTATTTCGTCCCCTGGTGTGTCAGATCGATACTCTTGAGGTGGAGGGTCAATGCCGTCATAAGGAGCTGACCATAAGCGGCACACCCTGCAAAACATAAATAAATGAACTTATCAGATATTCTGTATTTAACATGTTTTTTACTGGATCCCTTGCAGAAACATAAGACATGTCACAGTAATGTCACAAAACAACATTTACCACTGAGTTGACCATAAAGCATTGTAGTCACAAAGTCACCATCAAGTGCAGCCCTTACATTAAGTACTCTGTTTGTAGGCATATTTATTCACAAATCCTTTATTACTCATTCTTTGATCGTTTGGTCACCACTGATGGAGGATCTGCTGCCAATATCCCAGTAAAAGGAAACACCACTAATACAGTCCAGTCACCTTGTGTCCACACTCTGAGGGGTCAGGATATGGACAACAGGCTTTTATTAGTGACACGAGCAGGACCTACACAGCATTAGGCAAGTGCAATAGTTTTATGCAATATTTTGGGCCAAGACATTCAGATGTGAAACACTAATAACATTCCCATCAGCCTCATCTGTGCTTTTTTTGCTCATTATCATATGCTAGCATGCTAACACGCTAAACTAAAAAGATTAACATTAGCATGCAGTTTAAAGCGCTGCTCAGTGTTATAAGCATTTGGTTTGGTTTCTTTGATTAGACTGTGCATGTTCAAATATATTTCCTGTATATTTTCAATATTTATATTAGCCTAAGATTACTATGATGTAATAAGGATATAATTTTTTAATGTTAATGTTGGCTTCACTACCAGATAAAAAGCATGCTTGTGATTATGCTGAGATTAACGTGAACACATGCATTGATGCAGTACCACCACCACCACAAATGCTTCATTGCTTCCTACCATAAAGATCTCTTGCTGGTTTTGAATACAGGATGTGTTTATTTAACTGTGGTTAAAAAGCAGAACTATGAACTTTAAAAGCAATGCACCAACACTGACTATTCAATTGAACTTAATTTTATTTATATAGCACCAAATCACAACAAACTCAAGGTGCTTTATAAGGTAAAGACCATAAAATAATTAGTTTAGTAACAAGAGCTGCAGATGTTCATTCATTCTTTCATTAGGGTTTTTACTACAAATGTAATACTGCATGTTGACCAACAGAGGCCACTCTAAAACAATTCACCACTTTTATCATTTGTCACTGCGGTTTGCTGCTGGTTTCCTCTTAGACATTGTGATGCAGTTTATGAGAAATCCCCCAAAACTGCATTTAATTCTAATATTCAAAGCCAGATGGCACTATAGTCCTTTTGTGGCACAAAAAAGACATACTAACCTGTGAGCAGTGGCGATTGCCTGGCGGGCATCCCAGAGGTAATGGAGGTAGTTTACATCCATCAGGAAGTCTGAACCACGGCAGTAACCAACACTGTCTGACACTGATAGATCTGACACACAGATTTCATGTCAGTGTGTTAGAGGGTAATTGCTTATTTATGCATACGCTTTAGCTGTACTGACCTGCTCCTTTGGGCCAGTGGATGTGCTCTGAGTGTGTGGGTGAGTTTTGGAGCTGCACCGGGCACCAGGAGGGCATTAGGAAAAGGAAAGAGGCGGCGCTGGAGGAGCAACAATCCCTCTGCTTTAAGGAACAGTGCTGCTTCCTGCTCAGGTGACTGCAGGGAATCAGATACCTGAGGAGGCACAGAGATGTCACGCTTAGTCCAAGCACGCTGTACACAACTGCCAAGCCAGGTGCAGTTTCTCCAGCGGCCACAAATGTGTGAAGTTTGATGGGTCTAGCTTGAACAGCAGTCACGTATGCCGTGAATGCGAACATCCTCGGGAATGTCGTTCTCATAGTTGTGGCTATTATGTTTCTGTGGGTGAACATTTTACAGCTCATTCACTTGGATACTGGTGAGCCTTAAAATTAAGGGCTTGGACACTGAGACAAATTTGCCAATAAAGGCCTGAATTAACAGATGCGTGTCTGCGAGATGTTCTTAGACCGACCTGAAGACCAGCTGCAGCATGACATCTTCACAGAAGAGTCCAATCAGAGTCCTGAACAGAGCCAGCGACACCGTGCCCAACTGATGGGACAAAAAGGTGAAAGGTCATCTCTTTTACAACAGCATGAAGCAGCTGCACGTAGTTTTAGATGAGTGTGTCAATACCTGGAAAGGTGTGTTGACCCTGCTGACCAGTGTGTCCAGGATGTGAACGCCGTCGTGTGTGTGCAGCAGGATGAAGGACAGGAAGGTCTGGAGGAGGGCAGGCTCAGAGATGGAGCGCAGGAACAGGTCCAGGTACGCAGTGGTGGTCATCACTTCCTCCACCGTCAGCTGCACACACAAACACAAATGACTGCAGACACCCGGATGTGACTAAATAATAGCTGTTCCATGCAGGTGTTTTTATCCTGCTAGAATTACAGTAAAAATACTGTATTAATAGCTTTCCTGTGATTACATGTAGAAAATGAGGAAAGTGTCCAGACTGGTGCTATTTGACCAGAAGTACAACAGAACTATGAAGTCTATGCAAAAGCCTCTGAAAATCAGAAAACAGGGAATTTTAGTCAGTGCAAAAGAAATGCATCATTTACTGTTTTTTGTGAATACATTGCAATACTGTTGGATTTTACGCAATGATATAGAACCATACAGCATCTAGTTTAATTTCGTTTGTATGGAAAATAACTAAATTAAAATAAATTGTAAGCCTTTTTTTTTTTTCAAGCCTTTTTATCAGGGACATTTCTTACAGTGTACCGATGAAATGTGATACCTTGTGCAGAGCCGGAGCGAGTACAGGCACCAGGAAGCCGTTGTAGATGTAACCCAGCAGCTGAGAGCGGATGGAGGGATGAGCCACCTGAGAGAGACAAAGGCACGCTTACAACGTAAAAATAAAGGAGTGTGTGTGTGTGTGTGTGCGTGTGCGTGCTTGTGTGCTGTATGGTACCTTGGCAACAGCACTACAGAAGTCCAATGAGTGCAGGAAGTGGACCAGAGCAGGAACCTGTTGACCCACACGTGAGGTAAAAGTGAGATCATTTTTCATTCATTTACTCTCATTCACTCAGTCCCTGATTTTTATACTCACTTAATATAGTTTTATAGTTTCATATAGTTATCTAACACATACTGGTCCATATTTGATTACACACATTTTACAGGCAGCCATTGTAGTCAGAATAGCAGCAACACTCTCCATTTATTTTACTGTGTACACAAGTGCTGGCAAAGGCAAGTCAAAATCTTTGCATCGGTGTTTTAAAACTGAAACCTCACAAAGACAGCAATACAAGCACTCCACACACGTGTACAGTAAAAGGTCCACTCTACAGATGGGCAGAAAGCATCCCTTGTTATTCCTTTTGCTTCATTTCCTGTCACACATTCATTCATTCATGATTTCATCCTGACACGCTGGCGCTGCGTGGTTGTTACCTGCTGCCAGTCCGCCTGCTCCAGATAGTGCCAGTCCTCACTGTAGACCTGCAGCCGGGCTGGAAGAGACGAGTACAGACCGGACAGACCTGTGGCCAGCACCTACAACACACACACACACACACACACACACACACACACACACACACACTTAACATCAGAATGAGAAACCTAGCACATGTGAAAGCATGAACATTCCCCTAAGACAGTCTGGCTGCAGACCTCTTCTGGTGGAGACTCCACTCATTGATGCCAGAAAACACCACCAAAATAAAAGCATAGAACTACACCTGCATGTTGCACTTTTATGTAATATTATCGGTGGCATTATTGGTGTTTTTTGTTATCTTCCTGGGATTATATCAAATACAGCAATGCACAGAAGACAAGGCCTCTGCTTTCAGACAGAATATAGAATTTCTTTCCACAACCTGCACTTTTTAATCAGCCATTAATAAAAAAAGGATCCATGTTGAAATGTAATGAGGACAGCATTATGGCACTAGATCTCTTCTTTAGATATTTGATGTACAGTAATCATATTGACACAACTCAACTTCACTCATTTTTCTTCTGGTCATCCATTCCCCATCTGAAGTGGCTTTGAGCCCCTTCAGTAGAGCATGTCCCGCAGTTTGAGAACCATTAGGTTAAGGTAAGGAATATCACATTTTAGGTTGTGTTGTGTATTCCCCAAGACTTTAGGCAGATTGTTATCTTTCTAGCAAATTTGTCTTCAGGTTTTTCAACCACACAGATTTCCTTTGCATAAGGAAGCACCACTCCATTGCTTTACACTCTTTGCACATATGACTGCTCTCCCTCTTACCGGACAAAACATATCTTTAAGTTCACTGATGACACCACTGTGCTTGTCCTCATCAACAACAATGAATCTGCTTATAGGAAGGAAGTAGATACATTTCCAGTCTGACCACAACCTCTGCTGAACATCAGCAAAACAAAAGAGAATTCCGGAGGTCAGGTCGGTGCAGCCATCCCCTATTCCACATTAACGGCGAGGAAGTGGAGCGTGCCGCCAGCTTTAAGTTTCTAGGGCTAATGGTGACAGAGCAAGTGTCCTGGGACTTCAACACAGCCTTGACCATCAGAAAAGCCCAGCAACGCTTGTTTTACCTCAGGAAACTGAGGAGGGACAAGTTACCACGGAGACTGTTGGTCAGTTTCTACCAATATGCAACAGAGAATGTGCTGACATACTGTGTGTCTGCTTGGTTCTTCAGCTGCACAAAGGCAGAACAGGAAGCTATCCAGAGGGTTATTAAAACTGCTGGAAAGTGCATCAGAAAAAGAGGTGCAAGATATTACAACCATCTCCACCTCCCACTGCTTGCAGCGATCACTACATATCCTCACTGACTCTGCCCATCACCTGTTCCAACTGCTCCCATCAGGCAAAAGATTTAGGTCCATTAAAGCAAGGACCTTCAAAATGACAAACCACAAGCAGTCAGACTCCTCAATAGCTCCCCTTCTCAACTCCCCCTGGCATTACATTACATAACCTGAACTGCCAGGTGTTATGTTCACCGTTTTAACTGTGCAATGTATGTACTATTTATTAATATTTATTTTTAATTGTTGCAGTAACTTTTTTCTTGTGGAGATGCTGTGCTGTCTCATTGGTCTTATGGCATTTACAATACAGGTAATTTGAATTTGAATAACCCCCTGTGCCTCTTCCTAGTAATCCAACCAGCAATAACTGAAATACTTCACTCTGAACCAAAGAGATAAACTGAAGGACAAACCAAAAGGGAAAAGTGCCATGTAACTTTGAAAGAAGGAGCATGTGGATATGCAAGGAAAGGCCAGATGGACAGACATAAGGGTGAAAAAAAATAGACACATGGACAAAAAGAAATATGATTCACTGAGTCTAATTTCTTTATTTAACATGTGTTTTCTATTTTGCCAGCTAAGCGGCATCCTTGTTGCTTCCTTTTTTACCATAAGAAGATTAGCTGTAAGAGGTGATGCAACACCCTCAGATTAGAGTGCGTGTAGTTGTTGTGATGTTGTATTCATTATATACTAAGCAATGTTATTAGACTGGCTCTTATCCCTCAAACATTTTACAATAGCACTCTCTCACAGATCGGATCTTGCCCTTTAAATATAGACATGCTAAATCTTCTCATTATAAAGCCCCCTCTTTTTACATTCACAAAATACACACACACACACAAAAAAAAAATCAAAAGATGATCATCCTCAGACACATCCTCAGTTAGAGATGTCAGATTGATTGTCACTTACTCCATGCAATCCAGCAATTGTGGTAAATTCTTGTCTGACATCATCCATACTTCATGGTACATCATTTGGATTCATTCCCTGTTCCACTTGTTTATGTAAATGCTGATATGACTATCTGTCACTTCACTCAATATCATTATGATTAATGTATGCTGTCCCACATTTTCAGCTAACAGATCTCTAAGTCTTCATGGCAGATGCTGCCAGCAGTTTAATGAAAATGCAAAAGCAAGCATGATTTTTGTTTTTGATTTTAGCTGCATGCATGAGGATTTGAGGTGTTGCGCATGGAAGTCTCATAGAGAGATTTATCATTCAGATGAGTCATGAGATGATCGCTGCTGCATTCACATACACACACACATATGCTCACATACACTCACCAAACGACATGAAAAAGATGCTAAACTATACAGTAAACACCTGCATTTTAATTGGTTTTGCATGTAGTTTTAATGATTTTAAAAACCAAAATGTTATATGTTGATACAAATGATACAAACGTGTGCCAAAGAAGACGTGATGTGTTGTTAATGCCAAGACATTGTGTAACACATACAGTACATGCAGCATTGCATACTTAGAGAGAACTTTTTATTTTTTGCCTCATGTTGGATTTACTTTCTAACAGTATCTTACAGTCAAGACGGAAAGCTGTCTCAGAAAAACACACTTACACAAAAATATATATAAAGTATATGCCTGAAGCATGTAATTACCTGTGTGTATGTGAATGACTCGTGGCAGTGCCATCATGATGGCTAGAGGATATTAGCCTCAGCAGGAGCTGCTGACATCTCAGTGCTGCCATAGGGCTGTCTAACAGTGCAGAAAATAAAGGCTGGGAAACTCATTAAGACTCATTTACAATGTGTTGCTACTGAGTGCTCTAATTTAGACATGAAACTGATTTCAGATCTGCTCCTGTACTTGCATGCAAAATATATTCATGCCCCAACCCAGCGTTAACCACAAATCATCCGTTTGCTACTTTAACTGCAAAGGTTAGAGGAAGAATAATCTCTGTAAACACATTCAACATAAGAATTAATAAATCTGCCGGCAACGCACAAGATTCTTTATACCAGAATCTATCTGATTTACATTTGTAGTCCTAGTGCAATTGACCAATCAGGTTTAGGCAGACATTGGTTATATACAGGTACAGTAACTGGTATGTGGTATACCAGTTCCTGAAATGCATTAGATAAACACTGAATATTGTCTGGTAACAATGAACTATAGCTTTGACTTGCAGACAGGAAGAGAAATCTTAGCTTGATATGCACTGGCTACACTGGATGCCCTGAGGCTAAGCAGACTATCCTATGGGATCCCAGGTTGGAGGAACACATAAAAACTAGAAGATGTACTTTCAGAAGAATTGCAGGGGGGGATCTACATCCCAAGTAATTCTGGGTACACTATATTGTATGTCTACTACATATAACCATATTTGTATCTGTCTTAATTAAGCTATATATATATATTTATTTAATTACATATTATCCAGCAATCATCCATTTTCTTGACCACTTATGTTGTTCAGGGTCATGGGAGGGCCGGAGCCCAGCTGTCATAGGTCTGCCACAGGGCTAATTTATTAGTCATCATGTTCATATTAGATTTTGCAAATTAAGCAATCAAAAAAAAACTTCATGAAAACTTTATATTAAAAATAGTCCTGGCATCACTTCATTAAAATTTTTATTTTAAAAAACTATCAGTACTGGTGCCTTAACATACATTTTTTTTACTAAAAAACAAAAAAAACAACCCACATTTGTGTTGTGCATTAGCACAAGTTTTTCTTCTTTCAAGACAAACTTGTGTTTTCCGGTACAAAACATTAGTAGTAAGTAACTGAGGTTGTTTAGGTCAGTGGTCCCAACTTAACCATCTATTCAACATTCAAACCCAATATTTACTGCAACCAATAAATCATATCTTCTATCCACACTGGCTCACCTGGTGCACCACAGTAACTGGCTTGTTTAACTTGATAAGTGAAGAGGCCACCTTAAGGCAGCGATTTTAAAATTGTACCCCCAAGGCTGTATGCCACAGTTTACACATATCCTTTACCCCATGTACACACACACACACACACACACACACACACACCGGAAATGAAAAGAATCTCAGTCAGAAGCCAAAAGTGTATACACATGCTTCCATGAACACGTGCTTTCTGAACTATATGTGGTTTGTCATCTGTGAGATTAAGCGTGCAGGAAATGATTTATTACCTGCTTTGATAAACTTGTGAAAGCAATCTACATGTTTGTTTGTCTGAATACAGGATGGGAACACCTGCATGTGTGAGCTTATATGTGATCACCTGATAGTTGTTTCAGTTTGTCTTTGTATCTCCGTGCATTGTTTGTTTGATAGCAGTTGTGCTTGTTTGCATGTAATATTGTATAGTTGTCCTATCAGTGAATGCATCTGATTTTCTTTCTTGAGCAAAGCTTTTCACAAGATGTTAAAAAGTGATGGAAGTCTATCAAATACTGTACTGTAGTAAATGTCACAGCACGTGTAGAATTTGTTTATTCAAATATGCAAAATTTACTTGGTGGCTTACAAAAGTTTTGTGAACCACAAACCAAAGAGTTTTTTAAAAAAGACATCCAAAGCTGCTTTTGGTTGAAATGTATTATAGAGACAAACACCTTCCCATGATTTCAGAAAGACTTTAAGAACTTGCTCTGAAACTAACCTAACATGGTGGTGATGCTCCTCTC